>PVIC010051486.1:0-12672 GCA_004025085.1 Thryonomys swinderianus
ATCTATAAAGCAGGAAATAGAAATCCTGGGGGTCATTTTGGACCTCTTAGCACAATATCTGAACTTAAAGTGTGCAGAAAACTTTTAAAGGTAAATACATAGAGCGTTAAAAATAAATTTACAGGGCTGGAGATATAGCTCAGTGGTTCCAATCAACACCACATACCACAGTGCCGGGCATGGTAGATCACACCTGTAATCCCAGCACTCCAGAGGCAGAGACAGGAGGATTGCTGAGTTTGAGGCTTGGCTGGGCTACATAGTGAGCTCAGAGCCAGCCTGCACTACAGAGTGAGACCCTGTCTCAAAAAAAAAAAAAAAAAGAAAAAGAAAATAAATAAATTGAATGAGATTTATTAAGCTGGCCAAAGAAAGCAGAAGAGACTTAATTGTGGGGTGACTGGTGGAGAAGGGGACCATTCTTTGAAAGGTATATTCTTTTTTTGTTGTTCAGTTTTTAACCATCCACTTAACTTTTTAAGGGTTCGTGGTTTTCTTGCATTTAAACTAAACACAAAAATAAATTTCTATAAAAAGTAATTCTATCACACAGAAAAAAAAACCTCTTGAGAAAAGTAAGGGCTAAATATGAAAGTACTTGAAAAAAAAGAAAATGACACCCATGCATAATTGGCAGAAGAGTCATAAAGACACTACCTCTTCATTTCCTTCACTTGGCATTGTCTGTTCATCTGAAACACAACATAGTCTGTTCATCCAAACATAGAACACAATTCAGATGTGTTCATATGATATTCTCTCACTAAAATGTGTAGCACCAAGTGAAATGGTAAGTCTTGGCTTAAGATCTTAGTTTTGAAAGAATCCTTATAGCATTTTTCTCACTATGTATTTAGGTGAAAAAAATCACATGGGGGAAAATGAGTGCCTGATGGTGCGTCTGACAGGTGCATCATTTTTCAGCAGCCATGATGGCTGTGCTGTTCAGGTGTAGAATACTTGCCTGGCACCTTTGAGACCTGGGTTCGATCTCCAGCATAGCAAAAGAGAAAGAAAAAATTGGTAGCAAGGCTGTGAGGGGGGAAGAAAATGAAAACTTTTACATTGTTGGTGAGAATCTAAACAGTTCAAATATTATGGTAATCGGTATGGAGATTCTTCAAAAAAAACTAAAACTAGAAACTCCATTCAACCTAGATATTCTTTTTCTAGATGTCTTCCTGAAAGAGTTAATGATATCATAATACAGTGATGCCTTCACAGGCAGCACAATTCGTAACAGCTAAAGTTTGGAAACAGCCCAGACCCCCATCAACAGGACAAATAAAGAAGTGAGGTATTACACATAATGGAATACTACTCTACCAAAAAGAAAGATAAATGAGTCATTTTTTAAAAAAGGATGCACCTTGTGACCATAATTTAAGGGAAATAAATCAGACACACAAACCCAAAATATAATGAGAAAAATAGATAGCAAGATAGGTAACCGGAAGTAGGGAGATCTTTTTCAAATGGGAAGGGGATCAAAACATGGAGGGAGGTTGCCGGGCGTGGTGGCTCACACCTGTCATCCCAGCACTCGGGAGGCAGAGGCAGGAGGATTGCTGAGTTGGAGGCTTGCCTGGGCTACATAGTGAGTTCAAGGCCAGCCTGAACTACAAAGCGAGACCCTGTCTCAAAAAAAAAGACATGGAGGGAGGGGGAAGGAGAGGTGAAGAAGTGAAAAAAATCTAGATCCGTTATGTATGTGTACCAACTCCCCAGAATGAATGTGATCCTTATGTAATACAGGCACTTACAAAACATAAAAACTGAGAAAAAGAACTACGGCAAAAAGTCATTAAATATGCAATCTTCTTCAGGTAAACTTATTCTTCCCTTCTTAATTCTAGCTCTAAAATTGTTGATTCGGGCTGGAGGGTTAGCTCAGTGGTTCCGGCGCCCGCCTCGCAAGCGCAAGGTCCTGAGTTTGATCCCCAGTAACCACATATAATGCTGGGCGTGGAGACACGCCCACCAACAATCAACACCGCATACCACAATGCCGGACGTGGTGGCTCACGCCTGTAATCCCAGCACTCAGGAGGCAGAGACAGGAGGATTGCTGAGTTCGCAGTGGCTTGCCTGGGCACCATACTGAGCTCAGGGCCAGCCTGAACTACAAAGCCGAGACCCTGTCTCAAAAAAAAATAAAATAAAATAAAATAAATAAATAAAAAAATAAAATTGTTGATTTACTGAACCAACATGTCCCATGTCCACTAAAGGTGACACCCCAGCTGTTATTTACTAAGCAGTTGTGTGTGTCTGGAAAAATATTAGATGCACCATCTAATTTAAACCTTACAGCTAGGTGTAGGGTCACATACCTATAATCCCAGCAATTGGGAGGCTGAGGCAGGAGGATTGCCACAAATTCTGACTATATAGCCAGACGGTGTTTCAAACAAAACAAAAATAATAAATTAAACCTTATTCCTACTCAAGATGATACTTAAGAAGAAATTGAGATTTAGAAAAGTGAAACAGAGCTGGACATGGTGGTGCACATCTGTTAACCCAGCACTCAGCACTCAGGAGGCAGAGGCAGGAGGATTGCCTCAAGTTCAAGGCTATCCTGAGCTACTTAGTGAGTTCTGGGTAAGCCTGAACCACAAAGCAAGACCCTATCTCCAAAAATCAAAAAGCAAAAGAAAGAAAGAAAGAAAAGGAAGGAAGGAAAGAAAGAAAGAAAGAAAGAAAGAAAGAAAGAAAGAAAGAAAGAAAGAAAGAAAGAAAGAAAGGGAAAGAAAGAAGGAAAAGAAAGAAGGAAAATAGTCCAGTATCACATAGCTAGGAATTACAAGACTTGGTATTCAAACCCAAGTCTGTTCAAACCCAAAGGCTGTCCTCTCAGCAGCTCCAAGTTTCAGATAACTTGGCCTAGAGAAGCATCACCATTAGCGGAGTACCAGACCAGCTTTCATGTGTGTTGGTCTAGTCTCTGCTGCTTTTAATAGCCATTCAGCTTTACATGTTTCTTAAGATCCCTGAAACTATTTTGTCACCCCTAAAATGGCTATAGAAATTCCCAGTTTATATGTAGGCTGGGTTTTTTTCTTTGCAGTACAGGGAATTAAACTCGGGCCCTTGCACATCCAAGGTTGGTACAGCACCACTGGAGCTAAATCCCCAGCCCTTGTTGTTTGTTTTTGTATAAATTAGATGAAAGTATAAGTAACATTAGATAAAATATAGGTGCATTCAGCATAAATGATTAGGTGAATGTGATCCTGGAACTCATAGCCTCTTCCATTTCTATCTAACCATTTATCTATCCATCTATCTATCTATCTGTCTTCCTAAGACAGGGTCTTGCTTTGTACTTCAGGCTGGCCCTGAGCTTACTATGTAGCCCAGGCTAGCCTCAAACTAGGATCAAACCAGGGACCTTGTGCTTTTGAGGCAGGAACCAGAACCACTGAGCTAAATCTCCAGCCCCACCTCTTCCCTTTTACTACTGGGACAAATAAACCTTCTCAGTATTTCTTTTAAGGTTTTGGCACCATCTGCCAATCCATCTAACATTAAAGCATCTTTACTTTTTCTCTCTACGTCCTTTGAGCCCATCATCCACACCTTCAAAACCAAATGCATTGGCAAAACCAGTCAATTCTACTTGTGTCATGTTGTCACATCAGCAATCTGCCTCGTGTCTCACTGCTTCTGCCAGAGCCAGCACTTTGATCAAGTATCATCTGAACCATTTTCTTCTTTTTTTTTGAGACAGGGTCTCGCTTTGCAGTTCAGGCTGGCCCTGAGCTCACTATGTAGCCCAGGCAAGCCTCAAACTCAGCAATCCTCCTGTCTCTGCCTCCTGAGTGCTGGGATTACAGGCCTGAGCCACCACGCCCTGCACTGTGGAATGTGGTGCTGATTGCTGGTTGATTGCTGGGTTTGAGTCACCGCGCCCAGCAATGTTGTATGTGGTTACTGGGATCGAACTCAGGACCTTGCGCTTGCAAGGCAGGCGCCGGAACCTCAGAGCTAAATCTCCAGCCCTTTCCCTTCATTTTTTAAGTTATGAACTTTTTTTTTTTTTTGTGAGACAGGGTCTTGCTTTGTAGTTCAGGCTGGCCCTGAACTCACTTTGTAGCCCAGGCTAGCCCCAAACAGCAATCTTCCTGCCTCTGCCTCCTAAGAGCTGGGATTACAAGAGTGAGCCACCATGCCCAGCCTTCATTATTTAAATTTTAAAGAAAAGTAATACTATTACATATCCTGGATGGGAGAGTTTTATTTTCTTTTTCATGAGCTGGGGATGGAACCCAGAGCTTTGCACTCACTAAGCTTGGATTTCACCAGCACATGTGAGACAGGAAAACCTAACATGCTCATCTTCTCTATCAGAAACCCCAAGAACCCACTCCCATTATGTCACGTTAATCTATTCATGGATGCAGAGCCTTCAGTACCTAATTACTTTATAGAGGTCTCAACACTGTTACAGTAGCAGTCACATTTCAATGTAAGCTTTCAGGGAGACATTCAAGCCATAGCACCCTATATGTAGCTTTGAAAGAATGTGCATATACTTATAATATGTGTGTATTTAGAAACAGGGTCCAGGTGTGTTGCCCAGGCTGATCCTGAACTCCTGGGCTCAAGGGAGTCTCCTGGGTCAAGCCTACCAAGGAGCTGAGACCATGAGGGTGCTCAGATTATGTACCATACATTTCTGGGTCAACATCTTAAATACTAATAGATACTAATATTTTTATAGGTCTGGACATCCACTAGCTATGTATGCAAGTAACTCTTCCTTTCGTTCTTCACCAACAAAAGCTAGGAAATATTTTTATATTTTATTTTATTTATTTTGTAATGCTGGGATTTGAACCCAGACCCTCATACTCTGGATGTTCTACCCTTGAATAATTTTGCAGTGCATTGGTGATGTAGAAAATATTGGTTTAGCTGGGTGTAGTGGCTCACGCTTATTATCCCAGCACTCGGGAGGCAGAGACAGGAGGATTGCTGAGTTCGAGGCTTGCCTGGGCTACATAGTGAGCTCAGGGCCAGCCTGAACTACAAAGTGAGACCCTGTCTCAAAAAAAAGAGAACAAAAAAAAGAGAGAAAGACACCATATGATTCAGCAAACGAATCAAAAGCAGGATCTCAAAGAGATATTTGCACAGCCATACACACAGCAGCATTATTCACAATAGCCAAGAGGAGGAACCACCCAGATGTCCATCCACAGATGAATGGATGAATAAAATGTGACATGCACGTAAATACAGAAGCAAATTCTGAATGCTACCACACTGACAGAACTTGAGAACATTATGCTCCATGAAATAAGTCATTCATGCAAAGGCAAATACTGTAAAGCGTGAAATTTGTAGAAAGGAAGTAGAATTGTGGCTGCCTGGAGCTCAGGAGAGAAATAAAGTGTTGTTTAATGAGTATAAATTTTCAGTTTCTCAAGATGAAAAAAAATTCTAGAGATCTATTGCACAACAATGTGCATACAGTTAGCCTCACTGAATCGCACATTTGAGCATGTAGAAAGAGGGAAGGCCCTGTAGCTCTCACCTATAATTCTAGCTACTCGCAATTCTGAGGGAGGCAGATCACAAGTTCTACCGCAGCTGGGAATTTAGCGAAACAGCTAGGAATGTAGCTCAGTGATAAAATGCCTCCGGGTTCAGTCCCCACTGTGACAAAACAAAAGTGCAGAGAGGCCAGGCATGGTGGTGCATGCCTACAAACTCAGCTATTTGGGCCTGGCACAGGAAGATCACAAGTTTAAGGCCAGCCTGGACAACTTGGGGAGACCCTGCCTCACTCAAAGGACTGGAATGTATAGCTCAGGGCAGAGAAGCTGCCTAGCATGTACAAGGGCCCACGTTTCAATGTCAACACTACCAAAAAAGATCCCAAAACAACAATACCATAATCCTTAATCATCTTAGGTCAGTTTGAACAAATCTTTTAAAATCCCCATGGCTGGAGGGTTAGTTCAGTTGTTCCGGCAGCTGCCTCGAAAACCCAAGGTCCTGAGTTTGATCCCCAGTAACCACATACAATGGTAGGTGTGGCAACTCACACCCACCAGCAATTAATACCACATACCACAGTGCCCAGCATGGTGGCTCATGCCTGTCATCCCAGCACGCAGGAGGCAGAGACAGGAGGATTGCTGAGTGGAAGGCTTGCCTGGCTACATAGTGAGCTCAGGGCCAGCCTAAAAGACAAAGCGAGACCCTGTCTCAAAAAAAAAAAAATTCCCCAGCAGGGGGACTGGAGATTTAGCTCAGTGGTTCTGGCGCCTGCCTTGCAAGTGCAAGGTCCTGAGTTCGATCCTGGTAACCACATACAATGCTGGGCGTGACGACTCATGCCCACCAGCAATCCATACCACATACCACAGTGCCGGGTGTGGCGGCTCACGCCTGTAATCCCAGCACTTGGGAGGCAGAGGCAGGAGGATTGCTGTGTTTGAGGCTTGCCTGGGCTACATAGTGAGCTCAGGGCCAGCCTAAATGACAAAGTGAGACCCTGTCTCAAAAAAAAAAAAAAATCCCCAGCAGGTTAATAAAGCACAGATCTGGGTATGTATGTATATTAGTCTCTTTCTCATCTCTGGGACAAAATACTCAACATCTGTAGCTTAAAAGTAGAAAGGTTTAGAGGTCTGGGGGAATTAGCTCAAGTGGTTCCACGCTTACCTTGGAAGCACAAGGGCCTGAGTTAAATCCCCCGTGCTGAAAAAAAAAAAAAAGAAACAGAAAACAAAAGAGGAAAAGTTTAATTTGGGCTCAAGGCTCAGTGGATTCATTCCACTGATTCTAGGCACAAACAGGAAGGCAGAGGGGCATGGTGGAGAAAAACATGCTCAACCCGTGGCAACCTGGGGGCCAAGAGGGAAAGGAGGAGGCAGGAGGAGGGGGAACCCTTGCAGCTCATGCCCCCTGGGCCCTCCACTTCCAATCTGACACCACTTTTTCTCAGTACGCTCAGCTGTGAACTCATCATTGGATCAATCACTGATGTGTATAAGGCCCCCATGATCCAAATCTCCACTTCTGAACACAAGAGACTCTGGGGGAAGTTCTAGATCTAAATCATGATGGTGTGTCTGGGGGTGATTGACATGGAAGCCAATAAACTGAGGTAAGAAGGCCCACTTTCCATGTGGGTGGCATCCACCAACAGACTGGTAGCCGGGACAGAATACAAAAAAGAAAAAAAAAATGTCCTCCTTTCATAAGTGTTCCACTGGGTCTGGTGGTTCTTTCCCGTTATCCTGGCACTCAGGAGGCTGCTGCAGGAGGATTGCAGTGAGTTCAAAACCAGTGTGGGCTACACAATAAGATGAGGACCAGCCTGAACTACACAGTGAGACCTTGTCCCCAAAAAACAAACAAACTAAAAGGAATCTCAAGGACAATCCAGAATCCATGGACTATGACTTGAGAACTAAACTATTTATTGGCATGACATTTTTGCCCTCATTTCTAATTATGTCCCTAGTAACTTAAAAAACAAATCTTTACTTCTACAGCATGGATTTTGAAAGCTCTTATGATGTGGCCTCATTTCCCCTCTGTACCTCTATCTTTTCCATATATCAATCACCCAGAGAAGTTTGCTGTTCCCTAATCACAAAATGCACTCTCATATTTTTGTAACTTAAACAAAGAAGGAACTCCTTTTTTACTCAACAAAAATTCTATTCTAGGGTCAGAGATTTAGCTCAGTGGTTCCAGCTCCTGCCTAGCAAACACAAGGTCCCTGGTTTGATCCCCGGTAACCACATACAACAATTCCGGGCGTGGTGACTCACGCCCACCAGCAATCAGTACCACATACCACAAATGCTGGGTTTGGAGGCTCAATCCTGTAATGCCAGCACTTGGGAGGCAGAGGCAGGAGGATTGCTGAGTTTGAGGCTTGCCTGAGCTATATAGTGAGCTCAGGGCCAGCCTGAACTATAAAGTGAGACCCTGTCTCAAGAGAGAGAGAGAGAGAGAGAGAGAGAGAGAGAGAGAGAGAGAGAGAGAGAGAGAGAGAGAGAGAGAGAGAGAGAGAGAGAGAGAGAGAGAGAGAGAGAAGGAAAGGTTATTAGGTACAGGGATGCAGTTGGGTGGGAGAAATAAGTGTTGAACAGCACAGTGGGATAACTAGTTGACAAAAAGTGTGTATTTCTTTTCTTATTCATTTATGTTTTATACTGGGAATTGAAGTCAGAGGTTTGCACTTAGCTGCATTCTCTATCTGTCAATCTATCTATTTTGAAACAAAGTCTCATTAAGTCACTAAATTGCCTAGGCTGGCTTCCAACTTGGGATACTCCTGACTTAGCCTCCCAAGCCACTGATATTGTAGGTATGCGCCACCACACAGTGCAGAAAACATGATTTTGAACTGAAAAAATTGTCTAGTCATGTAAGAAGCCTGGACAAGGAATTCTAATTTGTCTTGCTACTGCCCAGCTATGTGGTTTTTAAACACAGTTCTTCTTTTCTCTGCTTTGACTATATAACTCTGAGCACACCTTTTCTTTTCTCTGGTGCCAGTCTTGGCATCTCTAAAACAAGGTGCTTGGACTGGATCAGTACTTTGCAACATTTTACTACCCATCCCTCCAACACTGTGCTTTTAGCTTCTAAATAAGTTGCACTTACCATTAAATGTTTTTATTATCCTTCTCTGTGTATATTCTGGGTAACCAGAGATACAACTTAGAACATAACTGAATTCTTAAATTCAAACCAAAAGAACTTGTTTTGGGCCTCACACAGCCTGGATGGAGTAAATATTCATACCATGTCTGCCCCTTTGTTGCTTGGAGTTTCCTCAGAATGAACGCGGTGAGATAACTGTCACAGAGATAGTAACCTATTTCCTCTACCCATGCCCGACCATCACCAGAATTTATTCTGTCAGGACTGTTTCCCAGCTATGTAGACACACACACCTATAATCCCAGCATTTGGGAGGCTGAGGCAGGAAGATTGCCACAAGTTCCAGGCCAGTCTGGGCTATAGTGAGTTCAAGGCCAATCTGAACTGCATTGCAAGACCTTGTCTCAAAAAACAAACAAACAAAAAAAGGCTTTCCTGGCCATGAAGGCTTGCATCTAGGTGTTCTTCCAAAGCTTCATGCAGTCATAGGTGGAGCGGTATCAGAGGTGGCTGAATCTAGACTGTGTGATTTATGGTACAGTGCTAGGATTAAGGGTGCTAGGGTTAAGAGTGGGCAATTACCAAGTCAGTCCACTGATTGGTTTAGCACCATCCTAATCCCGGTAGGCTGTATATAATATGAGGGACAGAAAGAAGCTTGTCTTCTCCCTTGCTTGCCTTTTTTTTTTTTTTTTTTTCCTTTTTGAGACAGGGTCTCGCTTTGTAGTTCAGGCTGGCTCTGAGCTCACTATGTAGTCCAGGCAAGCCTCGAACTCACAGTCCTCCTGCCTCTGCCTCCCGAGTGCTGGGATTACAGGCGTGAGCCACCACGCCCGGCTTGCTTGCTTATTTTTGCTGTTTTCTGCCTGCCATGAGCCGTTTGTCCTTTGTGATACCTGTCTGCCATGTCACCTGCCTTAGAGCCAGCCAATTGGGGTTTAAGTCCATTAAACCTCTATAAACTAAATAACCCTTTTCCCTTTAACTTTGGTTGTGGGGTATTTTGTCTCCACAAGAAGAGAAAAGTAACTAGAATGCGAGCTAAATCTGGCAGCCACTGGCCTTGAGGGTACTTGCAGAAGTGAGCCGATGGCAAAGGCTACTGAAACAAAGATCACACCGTGCCTTGTTGGTTGAGAAAGAGGATTTTCTGGGGAGTTAATGAAGCTAGGGGTCAGGACCTCCCATGTGCATGTGTGCAGGAGCCTCTGTGAGAGGCAGGAGCTGCCGGGAGTCTGCTGTAGATGAGGGGAGGAAGGGCAGTCAAGGAGCGTTTGTGAAAAACAGCCTACAGGGCCAGAGATTTAAGCTCAGTGGTTCTGGCGCCTGCCTCGCAAGCACAACGTCCTGAGTTCCATCCCCAGTAACCACATACAATGCTGGGCATGGTGACTCATGCCCACCAGCAATCAATACCACATACCACAGTGCCAGGCGTGGTGGCTCACGCCTGTAATCCCAGCACTCGGGAGGCAGAGACAGGAGGATTGCTGAGTTCGAGGCTTGCCTGGGCTACATAGTGAGCTCAGAGCCAGCCTGAACTACAAAGCGAGACCCTGTCTCAAAAAAAAAACAACAACAAAAAACAAACAAACAAATAAAAAAAAATGGCCTACAGAGCTCAGAAAAGAGTTTTAAAGCCTTCAGTAATTTGTCTTGATTTCTTTTCTCATTCTAAACCAGTAGTCACATCCCTACTTAATATCATGCCCATACTTTCATATTCTTTTTCTCGCAGAAGATCTCCCAAATTACAAAATACTGAGGCTTCCAAAACCTGGGTCCACCCCCTACATAGATTCGTATCCCTTACCCAGGAGAAGAGGAGTAGATGTCTCACTTAGCCACCAGAAATGGTTCTCTGGCTGCTCTTTCTGTCTCTGACCAGCCTACCAGGGCAGGCGGGTTCTTAGTCCTGAGACATGACAGTACACACAGACCCAGCGACTTTTGTGTAAGTTCTATGTCACCACAACCACCTCTCTGGGGAGACTTGGAGTCCAGGTGAGTGAGTGACCTTTCAATCAGCTTTCAAAGGAGATTTCTTCTTGACCATTGCTGTCAAGCCTTCTGCTCCCCAGGACTTTGGCTTTCCTTCTAATACATTTCGAAAGCCCTGTGTTTGCCTTCCTCTTCCTGGCACATTTGAAAGCATGCAATAAATAACTGTTAAATGAATAATTTAAAACAAATTCTAGCCTTTCTAGTTCGCAGATGCTGACAAGGGTGCTAACGAGCTATAAAAATTACAAAAATATGGGCATTCTCAGGAAAGAGGACAACAGTTCTTTGTTGTTTATTCACTAGACTAGTAGCTCGCAAGTTAGTGAGCTTTAGAGTCGTATTTAAAATGCAGATTCATTCACTGTCTTCCTCGAAAGTCAGATTCAATAGTCCTGGAAGAGATTCAAGATACTCCTTCTTCAGGGAGAGGGGTAAATGCTGAGGGATCTAACTAAGGGCTCCTCACAGGTAGACAGGGGCTCTCTAACCACGGGGCAACGACCCCAACCCTGTGAAAACCCCATTATTAAGATCCCCTAATGACTTGGATCGCAGGCTGCATCTTGAGAGTCAAAGCAAAGGGAACCAAGTTTGGCTGCGTATAGAATTTCGTCTTCCCTTGCTACTCCATTTTCCCTTTAGTCCGCCCTCTGTCTCAGTGTAGCTCCAGAGAAGCTTTGGCTTCTTGACATTTGTGGCAGTCCTTAGTTTTTTTTTCTTTGAGACAGGGTCTCACTTTGTAGTTCAGGCTGGCCCTGAGCTCGCTATGTAGCCCAGGCAAGCCTCGAATTCAGCAATCCTCCTGCCTCTGCCTCCCGAGTGCTGGGATGACAGGCGTGAGCCACCAAGCCCCGCACTGTGGTATGTGGTACTGATGGTTGGTTGGTGTGAGTCACCACGCCCAGCATTGTATGTGGTTTCCAGGGATCGAACTCAGGACCTTGCGCTTGGGAGGCAGGAGCCAGAACCACTGAGGTAAATCTCCAGCCCTCACAGAGTATTTCTAAGATTAAAAGAGACAGCTTCTGGGCTGGAGATTTAGTTCAGAGGTTCTGGCACCTGCCTCCCAAGCACAAAATCCTGAGTTTGATCCCGGTAACCACATACAATGCTGGGCGTGGTGACTCACACCCACCAGCCATCAGTACCACATACCACAGTGCGGGGCGTGGTGGCTCAGGCCTGTCATCCCAGCACTCGGGAGGCAGAGACAGGAGGATTGCTGAGTTCCAGGCTTGTCTGGGCTACATAGTGAGCTCAGGGCCAGCCTGGACTACAAAGCGAGACCCTGTCTCAAGGAAAAAAAAAAAAAATCCATAAATGAATGAATGGAATCGGTCCTGAAATTAGTAAGTAGATGCCCATTGTTATTTGTACCATGATCAAATGTGCTTCATAAATTGCTTTGACAAAGCAAAGGTGGGAGGAACCTTGTGGGAATTATACTCTTTTTGCAGTACCAGAATTGAGCTCTGGCCCTTCTGCTTCCAAGGTAGGCACAGTACCACTTGAGCTAAATCCCCAGCTATTATTGTGGGAATTGTGACAGGAAAGGAAGAAGGAGGGATGCTGAGAGAGAGAGAGAGAGGAGAGAGAGAGAGAGAGAGAGTAGAGGGAAAACCCAAAGGCGCTTGAGAACAAACTTTTGCAATGATTATAGTCTTATGTAGGATCATGCAAACTGCTATGAGCAGTGGTTCTCAAGTGATGTGCCTGCTTGGTATGTGACAAGACTTTCAAAGAGTGTTGAACCCAAAGGAATTTTACCTTATTCGCTGGTGGGAAGGACGCTGTTAGTGTGCAAAGGTGCTGAAATTTTTTTTTTTTTTTTTTTGCTTTTTGAGACAGGGTCTTGCTTTGTAGTTCAGGCTGGCCCTGAGCTCACTATGGTGCCCAGGCAAGCCGCCGCGAACTCAGCAATCCTCCTGTCTCTGCCTCCCGAGTGCTGGGATTACAGGCGTGAGCCACCACGTCCAGCATTGTGGTATGCGGTGTTGATTGTTGGTGGGCGTGAGTCTCCACGCCCAGCAT
>PVIC010051487.1:0-12453 GCA_004025085.1 Thryonomys swinderianus
CAAGGCAGTGCGTGAGCCGACCCACATAACCTCTCCACCAAAAAATTAGAAGTTAACATTGTGATTTCCAAATAACAAGCTTTTAAGAAAAATTCCCTTTGCTTGTGTATCTCCACAACATCTGGTTCTCCATGCCTGGCGCCCCAGCCTTCTGTGTACAGAGGTCTTACTGCATTTTCTGGGGATGTGAGCACCGCCACAATTTATAAGCTCCTTTCTCCAGTGAAATGTGTTTTTGGGGGGAGAGGGAGGTCAGGTTATGTCAGTGCGGTCCTCTGTGTAATCTAATTTTAGAAGCTGGCAATTATTTTTTGGCTTGACCAGACTTTGCCAATCTCCAGGGCTCCTGTTTGTCCCCAACCCCTATGACCCAGGGGCTTGAATGGGATAGTGGCTGAGACATCACAGATCTCTGAGTCCTCGCAGCTGCAGGACTCCCTTCCTGCTTCCTGCCTCTGATTGTGCATCTGTCACTCTTCTATCGTAGAACATCTCACCTTGTTTCAAACTTCTTCCTTTCACCAAGCAGAAATCTGTCCCCATGTGAATCTCTCCCATTCCTCGTAACTTATTTTTGAGGATGCACACGTGAGATAAGTTCAGTCTTGCACGTGGGAACTTATGAGACAGTTTGTAGACCCCAAGCCCTTTAGCACCCAAGGAGCTTAGCTGCTTACGTACCGAGCAAAGTCAGCGCCGATCATTTCTTCTTTAGGCTAAATGGCTTTGTTTGCTTCAGCTGCTTTTCTTGTAGTCTCTGCTTTTGGCACAGCATTGTGGATGCCATCCTTACCATGTGGTCCTCCGGCCCCGGGGAATACGAGTCCACTGATTCTCTATGCTGGATCTAGTTTCCAGTCTTTTTCTGAGGGCCCTAAGCTCTCATTTGCTGTCTTACTTTTGGGATTTGTTGGAGGTGTGGGTGGCACGATGAATCTCTGGGTTCTTGCTTAGAAGAGTGGATGCTTTTTCCTTTGGATTGTGCTGCCGGTAGGGATGAGAGCTAGCCCTTCTGTCAAAGCTGCAGTTCCTGGATAGCCTGGCCATGTGGATTCTGTGGGTCTATTTGCCTGTGAACTTCACTCTCTCTTCCTCTCCCTCACTTGTCCTTTCTCTTCGCTTTTATGCCATCCATGGCTCTCTGTGATGCTTTCTCCTTCCCTCTCCTCTTTTCTCCTTCTCCAATTTCTCCCCGCTCCTCTCCAAACCTTTGCCTGAAGCTAGCAGTCCATCCTCTCGGGTACCTTCTTAGCCCACGCTAAGGCTTCAGGGGCCGAGAACCGGATGCAGAGTTTTAGGACCTGATCAGATGTCCCCTAACAGAAGGGGAGGTTCTGGTGCTGGCAGCAAGAGTATAAGGAGGAGCCTCCCTTGTGGCTTAGCTCACGGTGCACCCATTTTCCCACGCCTTTCCCAGCTTCCCCACAGAGTTGGGATTGTAGTTGTTTCTCCATCATTTCTGACAGTGGTGTTTGTGGCTACACCACCCATGCTTTCCTTGTATGTGCGTGGGCTCTCCTGCTTCTCCTTTCTTCTGGGATCTTGCTTAGTACTCATCAGATGCTTTTAGCCTTAAGTTGTCCTCAGTTTACTTGAGCTCAGACTATCAGCCACCGCTCTCCTGTCACCAGCCAGTCCTAGAGGAGCAGTGAAACAAAGGCACGTGGAAGGCAACGGAAGATCACAGGCTGGACGGCTCAGGTCTGGAGGAACGATTGTAGAGGATTGTACTCCCCAGGGCTGGGAGCGGCTCAGCTGAGGCCTTTGGGCTTCTATGTGAGGGAGAATCTTGAAAAGTGCGCTTTGATCCATTCACTCCAGGAGAGAAGTCAAAGTCCAGAGCATAGATTTGCTACAAATCACAGCGATCGATACTGAGAAAGCAGAACCAGAGTACAAGTCCCAACTTTTTTTTTTTTTTTTTTTTTGAGACAGGGTCTCGCTTTGTAGTTCAGGCCAGCCCTGAGCTCACTAGGTAGCCCGGGCAAGCCTGTAACTCAGCAATCCTCCTGCCTCTGCCTCCTGAGTGCTGGGATTACAGGCGTGAGCCACCACGCCTGGCCAGGTCCCAACTTTTATTTCATCCACCCTCTGCTCTGCGTTTTTAAAAATCCATTTTGAAGTTGGTGATGTATTCACATGGTCTTCAGGACGAAAGGACTGTGAGTGAACTTGGCCTCCACATCCCTGGACACCCACTTTGCCTTCCTGAAGTTACCTCAGACCACCGATTTCCTGTGTGATCTTTTACAGTATTTCATGAATATACAAACGTGTCTATCATCTTCGTAAACCACTCGTTTCCCATATAAAAGGTTACATTCAGTGCATATCACTGACCAGAGTAATTACATTTCATGTTCTCCCTTCTTTTCCCCCTGTATTTTCAGTGATTTTTTATGGTTGCCTCTTTTGGGGACCTCGGTCCAACTTCTGTTATTTTCCTCAACTTCTCACTTCATATTATCCTGCTTTCCCATCCTAAAAGGACAGGAGGTTCTGTGACAAGGTTGGACACAGTACTTGCCATTTTATTATCAGATTTTTATTTAACTCTCTTCTAGGTCCACACATGGATAAAAGCTCTCATGTGGATAATCTCAAACAGCAGGGAATACAGAGATAGCTCTGTTTGCCCCCGAAGTGGATTGTGTGATAAGTTTCATTTTCCTGGTCATGTTTGCCTTTGGCTAATTATTGTACAGACACCAGTGCCCCTGAGTCCCCTGGACACATACATAGCTCTTGTGGGTCCACAGGGGTGTTCCAAACACACACTGGATGCCAGAGAAAACGAGTTGGGGATCCAGAAGTTCCTGCAACTAATATAAAACAGTGGGTAGAACATACCATGGCGGGAGCCAGAAAATGTCACGGCCAAATGTGACTTCACTGATTGTGCAGTTAAACCTGAAAGAGGGAATCAAGAGTTTAGTGACTTGTCCCTGGTATCTGAGAAGCTGACCTAGTGGTGACACTGCTGATGACATTGAAGACATTACTGAGGAGCTGATGCTGAGCACTGTCAGGTTTGAGCTCAACGACCATCAGTTGGCTCATCTAGTTCTTATAGTAATCTATGATATATGAATTTCCACTGTCGCTCTTTTATACAGGAAGGAACTGAAACGGAGACAGGATAAGTAGCTACCCCATCAGGGCTGGGATACAAACCCAGATAGTTTGGCTCGAAAGTATAAGGTGGTTGTAGTGAAAGGAAAGTAATGGCTGTTAGGGATATTTTTTCAGCACCTGCTGGACACTAGGCCATCACCCTCGGCTCTGGATGTACCTCTGTTCAGACGTGGTTCCTGCCTTAGTCTGCAGTCTAGTGGGGACATAGGTAGGATGATAGTAAAAGCCAATATGTGACAGGCACCTTTCATAAAGAGCAGTGGATGTTCTGCTAGACATGAGCACAGTGTGTTGAGATGGCTCAGAGGAGGGCGTCTCCCTTCCTTGGTGTGAGAGTTATTAATGTAGGCTTCCTTGACTTTCCGCTCACGGTTCCCCCCTTCACTTTCACTTTCTCACCCTGGCTCTGCCCACCTCAGTCATCCCTAGAATCAGGACCTGAGGTCGAGACAATAGCTGCGTAGCCCCATGTTGAGGATGCCCTGATCCCTTTGTCCTCATCATCCATGTTCACAATATCCAACTCCTTTTCAAAAGTGAGATTTGAGTTCCGGTGGTCTCTTCTTGGCTTGAGGTACCTAGTTTCTAAGTTTCAGCTACCTCAGTAACCAACACGTCTCCTCCTCCAGCAGCCCTTTATCCTGGGTTTAGACCTAACTCGCTGAATCTTGGGTGTAACCTTAGTTCGAGCTATAAACTTAGCAGAGAAACGGAGCCTTGCCTACTTTTCTACCCAATTTGTTCTCCCATACACATAACAAAACTCTCATTAAAATAGTTAAGCATAATAACCCTCTCCAGCAGTAACCACCCACTCATATTATGAAAAGGCATACAGTTAAAATAGGATTTAATGAAATATAAAACCCCAGGTACAATTAGGCATTTTATTCACAGTTCCTTGG
This sequence comes from Thryonomys swinderianus, assembly GCA_004025085.1. Lineage (NCBI taxonomy): Eukaryota > Metazoa > Chordata > Mammalia > Rodentia > Thryonomyidae > Thryonomys > Thryonomys swinderianus. Next base: position 4,041 of record PVIC010051487.1, read on the forward strand.
CTGTCCCCTTACACTTTTCAATCACAGCAGTCTTACCTGGCTCTCACCTCTGCTTCGGGGAGCACTCACTCACCAGTCCCGAGGCTGTCATGTGTACAGACCCTTCTGCTGGGGTCTGGACTTTTACAGCCAGATGAATGTGTCAAAAGCTTCATTCAGGGAGCTTTTCCTCCCAGCCACAGCTTTCCCCCTTCTCAGCCACCTGTGGTTTGTTTAGTCTCCTTCCTTTATGAAAGATCTTGCCGAGGCCAGAGATTTAGCTCAGTGGTTCCAGCACCTGCCTTGCAAGCACAAGGTCCTGAGTTCGATCCCCGGTAACCACATACAATGCTGGGCATGGTGAGTCACACCCACCAACAATTAACCAGCAATCAACACCGCATACCACAGTGCCGGGCATGGTGGCTCAGGCCTGTAGTCCCAGCACTTGGGAGGCAGAGACAGGAGGATTGCTGAGTTCGAGTCTTGCCTGGGGCTACATGGTGAGCTCAGGGCCAGCCTGAACTACAAAGCGAGACCCTGTCTCAATAAATAAATAAATAAATAAATAAATAAATAAATAAATAAATAAATAAATAAATAAAAAGAGATCTGGCCAAGCCACTGCTTCAGGGTTCGTGCCTCCTAGTTTATCTTGCCTGTCCACCCCCAGGTGGGGCAGAAAGGGAGAGACTTGGCATTTTCTTCTGTAGTGCTGTGGGCCCATGTGGTTATCTAAACAGAAAAAATGAAGAGAAGGGGTGGGGAAGGGACAACGGAACTGAGGAGAGGAGAAAAGTAACAGGACCAATCAGGTAACTATTGGTGCCACTATGAGTGTCAACTAGTGATTCCTCATGACAGGTCCTTGGGTGGGCAATATTGTGCCCATTTGATGGAGAGAGACACACACACAGAACCATTGTCTTTCCAATTTTGTCCTTTCCACTGCTGATGAAAGCATAGGTTAAACTATGATGGCCGTAATCTCCTAACACAGTCGTTCCCTGAGCATTTGCTGGTGTCGGGCAGAGTTAAAGCTCGTTTTTCAGGCTCAGAGAAGGGCAGCTCCTTGCCAAGAGCCATTAGAGTGTGTCACACAGGTAGGTAGCAGAGCCAAGGTTCCAATTTATGTCTGATTCCAACAAGTTGGAGATGACTGGAAAGGCAGGAACCGCAGAGTTTGGAAAGAGAAAACACTACCAGGTGGGTGGCAGCAGAATGGAGAGTCTGATAAAACAAAAACAAAAACAAAAACAAAACCAAACCAGAAAATACCCTTGGGGGAGATGGAGGAATTGAAAGCAGAATTTGCTGGGCCGGAAGTGGGCTCTCAAGATTTGTTGCCGTTGTGGAAGCTGTGCCCTTCCCAGCTATGATGGGATGGATCCTGGGTGCCAATGTGGGGTTAGACTCACATTGTGAGTGAGTGGCTTCCTGTCTCAACATCCAAGTGACTTTACACCCCCAGAGCCACACGATAGGAGCTCATCTTTACAAATCACAGCCTTTCGACCTAGCCTCTTCTGTCTCCTTCCCATCTTCCTTCTCTCTTTCCTTTTTATTTATCTCCCTCCTCTCCTGTCTTCCCTCCCTCTCTCGCTTCCTTCCACCTTTGCTTTCTCCTTTCTAATCAGTACTTCCTTACACCAAAAGTGCTTAAGTGTATCATTCAATATTTTTCAGCTGCCTACAGCACGAACGCAAAACACTAGATTCAAAACAGTTTTCCAAAAATTCTCGGAGTTACAAAGGCAAGTTTATAATCTCGGCGAGTTGTAAGAGCCACAAAGTGTTCATACCCTCCGAACTGGCCTGGATGTTTCCCTGAGGAAATAAGCCAAAAGTGAAGAAAAACTGCAAAGGTATTCACAGTAGGGCTTTTCACACTAGAAAAACAAACAAATAACAAATTAAAAACAGTTCACACATTCAACGACAGGAGGCTGACTGGCCGGAAGGACATTGAATTATACTATTTCCATGAAAGAACACCATGAAACTGCCAGTGCTTTGCTTTAGATACAAAAAGTACTGAGAAAAAAAGACATAAGTCCAAAGAGCGCACTCATGCTGACCACAACATTAGAGAAACATTTCTTTGAACATGAGAAAGGATCGGAAATAGGTTCTTTTGGTAAAGTTATTTAGACTTTAGGCAAACAAACAAAACCCAAGGAAGCCTACGGTGGGAAGGTAGGTTGGAACCAAAAAGGGTTTTCAGTTTCTCGAAAGTGGTATCTTTGACATTTTGGGCTTTAGCACCCCTGAACTTTTGGCCAAGCCAATCATTCTCCCCAGCCTGGCCCTGCCCACTGGCCAGTGGAGGTGACCACGGATACTTGCCCATTATGACTGACTATACTTGCCCTGACCTCTGTATGTTCTAATGTGTTTCCTCGTGGCTGGCTTCTGGATCACCCTTTGTTAATAGGCTCCAAGATTGCCGCCAGTGTCAATCCCTTCCGAGCAAAGACCCTCCCCGTGGTAGACTGAAGCAATCTGGGTTAGAATCTTACCCAGATGCTGAACTCAATCCAGTAGGGGGAGGCAGTTAGATGCCCTTAACCCTGGCTGAACCTCAACCAACATGAAAGGTTCGAGCATTTTCCTCAGTTATAACTATACTTCCATATGTGACTGTGTCCTTACCAATTGGGAGGCAGTGGAAAGAGCCACAGAAAAATACTATGTGAGCAGTCAAAATGTATGTCACAAAATCAATAACAATAATAGTAAATAACAATAGAGGGAAGTGACAGTAGGCCTAGTGCTAGGTCCTTTGCATACATTCTCTCATTTAATCCCTGCACTAACTCTAACAAAAGGGATATTGTGAATTCTATTTGTACCGAGAAGGAATTTGAGCCTGAGATATAGAAAACAATTTACTTCAGGTCAAACTTCTCAGATTTTGTGGATGTCATATCTTTGTCGACCTTAACTTTACATGCACCCTCCCAGGCACTAAAGCTATCTTAGTATGGCTTAAGCATAGGCAAGCTTTTGTCTTTTCTCAGAGCTGATTTAGTCCTACTTTATGTACAACCCTGATAAGATGCTCAGTTATTTATTTTTCAGGATCTCAGTAGAACAGGAATAGTATATATTATGAAAAGAAAAAGGTAGAATTAAGATTCAAACACAGAGATAGCCTGAATGTGTAACCAAAGCCTGACAACGAGGAAGACAAAACAACTAGAGAAACAGATAAAAGTGTTGAAAACAGATACGAGTTACTGTGGCTACCAGCTCCACATACTGCAAATAGTCCTGAGTCGTGTAGCTTAAAATGATAGCTGGAACTCACAATGATGACCTTAAGCCCTTAAGATAGCTTGTGCTATGAAACCCACATATGCATGTTGAAAGGGATAAGGTATATTTCAGAAGGGGTTTTATTCACGTGGCCTCATTTACAAAAGGAAACATTGCAATGTTTAAAGGTATAAATAAATCCTTAACTATTGGAAACCTTGGCTATTCAGGGAAATGATACTTCTTTGTGAAAGAGCATTTAAATAACAAAGCTTTCACCCTCATTGATTCATTATTTCAGCCATCATCCTGGACAAAATTTCCCCATAGCCATATTTTTTGATGTCTAAATGGTTATTCAATGCATGACTTAACGTTCAGAGTTGTCTACACTGCTGCTGGGTGGGTTATGTTGTGGATGGTTAGTTTTTCTACAAAACGGAGTTTCATATTTAAATGTCTCTGTCTCTTTTCTGTTTCTTAAACTAGAAACAAAGCCAGACCGATTTTCGATACATTTCCTACCTGGCAGGAAGAAACAATAAAGGAGAAATGGAATTCTATTGGAGAAAACAGTTCTCCCATTCATGTCTCCATCAGAAACGTTTTGGCATTTTGTTCCCCAGGACTTGGAAGTCTTATGCATTAAATGACAGCAGAATTATAACTTATAAAGAATGACAGAAATCAGACGATCTTAATAAATTCTGCTTGGCTATTAGCTTCCCTAGGAGGGTTTTTTTGGTTTGGTTTTTCTTTTTAAAATCTATTTTTTCCCTTTCATATACTCACTCATTGATCAACTCAAAGAAATAAGAACTATCTCATTGTTTTATAAAGTACTAACAACATTGTCTTTTAAATTTGGAACTGAAGTTTTACCCATGGAAAGAAGCACTTTGGTCGTGAATTCTAAGTCCACTATTAAAATCCAGAGACCTTGGCATGGCCCTCAGCTGAGCCCTCAACCCAGCCACATTCTGCACATCACCAGGGCTGTCAATACTACCTTCTAAATCATTCTTGAGCCCATAACTTGTGATCCATTCTCTCTGCCACCACCAATCTCAGCCCTGTGGTCCACAGCTCACAACTTGCTCTGGTACTCTAGCTCTTAACTGGGCTCTTCACCATGGTTTCCTCCCTCTCTGGTCCATTCCCCCCTCCAATATTTAGATTTCACCATTACTATGCTTGGGATTCTTCAATGGGTTCTCATTGCAGAACTTCAAAGTCTTGTTATTGTGTCACACAGTGGATCAGAGGGAGAACATAACTCTAGGAAAACACGGTAGGCATAGGAAGCAGAAACCTCAGGAAGACGGCTTACAAATGCAGTCTTGTCCATTTGCTCTGGTGTGCTGTGCACAGACATAGATATGGATATAGGTGCCTATCTTTCATCTATATATCTATGTATCTATCTACCTATAGAACCTTATTGACTTTCTACTGGAAAAAATTTCTGGGAGTTCTGGCAAAGTCTGTCTCATAAGTTCCTTTGGACACTGGCCCCATCTATACTACCATCCTCCCATGGAACTTCTTACCCAACAAACCCTTTGCCCAGTTGTCTGAGCTTCTCTCTTGCTTTTGTTTTTAACAGATAGAAATGTTTTAGGCTGGAGATTTAGCTCAGTGGTTCCAGCGCCTGCCTAGCAAGCACAAGGTCCCTGGTTTGATCCTGGTAACCACATACAACAATACTGGGCAAGGTGACTCACGCCCACCAGCAATCAGTACCACATACCACAGTGCTGGGCATGGTGGCTTACACCGGTAATCCCAGCACTCAGGAGGCAGAGACAGGAGGATCGCTGAGTTGGAGGCTTGCCTGGGCTACATAGTGAGCTCAGGGCCTGAACTAAAAAGTGAGACCCTGTCTCAAAAAAAAAAAAAGAAACCTTTAAACCCACATCACATTTTTTTTTCAATTTTATACCTAGAACTTGAGGCCCAGATGAAATCTTCACTCTGTCTTTGCTTGGTGAACTTCTAGTCAGTGTTTGTGACCCAGCTCAACAGTCCTCTCTCTAAGCCTTTCCTTTGTTTCTCGAAACAGTACCAATCACGTCCTCCTCTGTGCTCCACTGCCAGCCAGCCAGTAACTTGAGCAAGTTACTGAAAGTCTCTGAGTTTTAATTTCCTCACTTGAAAAATAGAGATAATAAGACCTGTCTTGCAGGGTTAGCATAAGAATTAAATAAAATAACATATATAAAGCATTAAGCGCAGAGCTTAGCATACAGTAAAACCTATGTAAATATGTTTTGAATAATAAAGAACGGTTGTTGCTATTAACTATCAAACTTTTGCCATGATGCATATCTCATAATTGGGCAGTAGTACTCTTCTTTTCAAGATTTTCCCTAATTATCTCAGCACAATACACCCTGCTTTGCTTTGCTATCATCTCCATGCAGGAAGCAATCTTAGGTTTGTCTGCAGGTGCTTTCTCAACACTGTGAACAGGGCCTGGTACATAGAAGACCATCCTACTCTTTATTTATTGATTGCTTGAGTTCCTCATTTGGCTCTTATGTGGGTCCAGTGTGATGATGGATGTGAACTATTTTGCAAGTAGAAGCATTTCACAAATTTCCTGTAGATCAGTGTGTCACATGTTCATTTACACTTTCAGTGTCAGGATTGATGCTCAGGTTAAGCTGTCAGCCCATGCACCTGCTTGCAGACTGGTGCTTCCCATTGTAACAAAGTTTTAGGCAGGTATGAGGCTCGTAGGATGCTTGTACATCTCTTTGTTGGTCAGAGGTACATGAGGTAGACATTCTGCTTGGTGTGACCGTATCTCCTGAGATGGATGTCTGAACAAAGAATCACTTACGCCTCTTATGTTTTAAATATGGGCATACTTTTGAATATTTTGAACAGAGTCTATTATCAAAGAAGTGAAAGCTACCTTGAGGGCTGGCAGGAGAGGGACATTCCTGGGCAGGCATTACTTTAAGTGAGACTGGAAGCTCCTTAGAGACCAGCTTGCCCAAGGCCAGCCATGCCGCGCTGGGACTCCTTGGTTAGCCTTCCTCCTTGCACTAGACTACAGTGTTGGTGCAAGAAGGGAGTAAAAGGCTTTCCAGAAGAGAAAGTAATAATACCCGAGAGGCGTCTACTAAGGGTTCTGTTCTCCCGTGTCTGGTAGATCAGGCCTATGGACAGAAGCCAAGAAGCGAGCATGTTCTGTACGTACAGGTAGATACACATAAAGAGGCACAAAATAGTGGCCAGATTGGTACATGTGCGTGTGTACAAAGGCACAATTGAGTATATACTTCATTATGTAGGTAGTGAAGAAGGTCTTCCTTTATTTTTTGTTTTATTTGTAGGAAATTTGACTGGGGTAACATTACTACAAGGAAGCTTTTGGAAAATTCATTCTGAACTCGCAATAGAATGAACGGGTCAGAAGAGGTGAGACCAAAGGAGGCAGGGAGACAAGGGCACTTTCTTCTCTTTGAATTGATGGGGCTCTGGTCCTAGTGGTGACCTTAGGAATGGGAAGGAAAGGTTGTGTGTGTGTGTGTGTGTGTGTGTGTGTGTGTGTGAAAGACAGAGGGAAGAAGCATCCACACAAAACTCTTAATGAAGAAATAGTAGCAGTTAATCAGGTGCCGAGGTGATGAAGTGAAAACCGGAAAGGTAACCAAGACAGATGCACGCATCCCTTCAAATGACGAAAAGGTCCCAAAGACAAGAAATCTTATTTAAATAAACATGTTTTAGTTTGAATAAGAAGGATTTCTCACCTGGGCTAGAGAACTAAGCTAATTAAGGAAAATGACTCATTGGCTTTCAGCTTATTATTTAAGAAATCTCTCAATGTAGGTGTTCTTTCATTAAGGTTGTGTTTCGCTGAATCTTAACAGCCAGGCAGGATTCCACCACGCCCTCCTCCTTCCTGTTTTCAGACGGAAGCGGAAGCGTCCCCCAATGCCAAGGCGCAGGCTCTATTCAGAGAGCTCGCTTGTTCCTGTTTCCAGGACTTCCCTCTTTGTGCTCCTTGCAGTTTCTTCTCCATCTTCTCTCCCCTTCAACAAGTCATCTGGATTTGATCCTAGACCGTCTTTCCCATCTGATTCCTAAACTCCTGCATGATCTTATTTAAGTACCTCCTTGATAGTTCCATTAGCCAGTGCACCCAGAAATCAAATCCAATTTATAGTCTTGCTCAGTGGTTGGCATACTGTAAGTATTCAGTAACTTTGTATCTCTGTTAAAAAAAAGAATAAATAAATGATGAATAAAAATGCAGGTGAGGAGGACAGATGAAATAAAAGGAATGATTTTATTTCACTGATGGATTTAACCTATATGACACCAGAGAAATTGGTTGAATTAGTTTATTTCTGGTAAAAGCAGTGCCACCTACGTACCAACAGCATTATGAATCACTTACATAATGTAGGTAAAGAGCACTTTCAGCGGGGGAAAAAAATGAACAAATGAGCATCTCTGGTCCAGTGCATCCAATCAATAATGATGATCAACTTCTGTGTCAAACAGACATGGTCAGAGTTGTATCTGGCTTCATGGACGTGAAAAGATTCCCTTGGTTTGGGGCTGATACATTTTCACTACACTGCAGCGATGAATAATGAGATGGTAACTGACCAATTTTGTTTGAATTGTTTTCCTCCATTCCCAGCATTTCCTGCTTCTATGGCTACATCTTGGAGATTTTCTCAGTTCTTTCCTCTTCATTGTTTCCTCTTTTCCTCTTTCTGATCTTCCTCATTTTCCTCCTTCTCTCCTCTCCTTGACTGACTGCTCAGGCATTGGCTGTGGCCACTCCTGGTTGGATGGGACAGATGGTGTACATACATGTTTCTCTTGTCTCCATACACCCATGAAAATAATAGTAAAAGAAGGAAAGGAGGATTCTTTCAAAGCCAATGAGAAGAGATCAGTGGATTCTATGTTTTGGTCCATGTTTAAAAGCAGAACACAAGTGGCTGCATAGAGGAATGAGGAGCCGATGTGCCTGCAGAGGAATACTCTTACTGGAAGTGGGACAGCTGGTCCATGTAACAAAATGCCTGTTGGATTTCTATCTTCCTCCTTCTCTCATTGCTACCCTCACCATCACCACAATCCCCTTCTTTCTCTGTTCTTAAATACGTCCTGTCATTCTTTTTTTTTTTTTTTTTTGAGACACTTT
>PVIC010051488.1:0-12463 GCA_004025085.1 Thryonomys swinderianus
GGGGATCGAACTCAGGTCCTTACGCTTGCAAGGCAGGCGCCGGAACCACTGAGCTAACCCTCCGGCCCCAAAGTCCCATCTTGATGCCACCCCACTACCAGAATGCAAAGGGCCAGCCTTTGGACAACAGTCTCAACCTCACCCTCAGCCTGGCCACCACTGATCAGGGGCCGGCGCCCACTCAGCCTGCCACAATCATGAGCCCACAGCTGCCCTCTGAACAGCTCAGGGCCAGGGGGCTGCCAGCACCCAGGGCATCTCCCCTGAGTACCAAAAAATAGCAGTGCTTCCCAAGACACAGCCCACTGGGCCCATCTTTCCAGTGCCTCTCACTGGTGAGATGGGGAAAGAAATCCAGAGGGGTGCAGCATTGTGCCCAAAGTCACACAGCAAGAAACAGAAGTTGGGCTCCTGACTTTCTGGCCAAAGCTGCCCCATCCTGATATGAAAGGAAAGGAAGAGAACAGGACCCACCACCAGGGACAGCAGCACCCTCTTCCAGCTCCCTGAGGCCTCTATCACTCCTGCAGCCCGGAGCCAGGACCGCTCACCAAGCACTAACAGACGCCCCCACAGTGACTGACCAGAGCCGCCCTCACAGGGCTCCAGTCCTGGGCATCGCGCCTGGAGGCAAATCAGTGCCGACATTTGCAAAACCCAGTCGAGAGCCAGGCCCAAGGTAGCAGGAGCGTGGCCTGCTGGGGGCTCCCCACGAGTGTCCAGCCCGGGACTTGCTGTGATCAGCACCTGCCAAGGCAAATGCACCACGCTGTAAGGTCTGAGGACACCACACGTGGCTGATGCAGCTTGGGGGACACAGAAAACACTGCCTACCCAAGAGGGGCCTTCGTTCCCCCAGCCAGTGCCACACCAGTAGGTGCCACACAATAGGTGTGGCACCTACACACCCACTCCTGGCGTCCACCTGTCCCAGGACAGGCACTCCATCCCGATGTTCTATAGGGAGAAGCGGTACAGGATGGACAAAACCCAGCCCACAGAACAGTGAGAGACACTAAAGGAGGGGACCTTTTCGGGACCCGCCCCCCACAGCTCTCCCTCCTACTGCCCCTGCCCTGTTCACAGAAACACCACTCCTCTTCCCTCCAACCCCCAGGGGATCTTCAGACACCAGCTCTGTCCCTACTACTCAGGACCCTGACCTCTTTATCCATCTGTCTACTGTCCCTGTGTCCACGGCACCCAAGCCTGGCAGACAGGGCACCCACGTACACCCAGCGGGCTAATGGAAATGCTCAAAGAGCAGAGTGGCTAACTGTCCCTTCAACTTCTTTGTACTAAAGCACTGGGTGCCTATCTTGCTCTCTCTGAGCCAGCTGCATGCCAGGTCTGGGTGAGGGTGTAAGCCATGCAGAAAGAACACAGCTGTGTTACCCATAAACACCCCCAGCCCAACCCAGAGGACAGCAAAGGGCTCACCCGGTCCCCAGAGGCCTTGGAGGCACACTCCCCAGCCTGGAAGGGTGGCCAAGCCTTCAGGAGAGCATTCCTTAACACCCAGATCCCCAGCCCCAGCCTCAGAACTAACCCTTCCAACCCTGGTCTGTCACCAGAGGGGCAACCACTTTCCAGCAGCTCAGTCCCTAGAAATAAGGCCCTTTGGGACATAGGGACATACCCCACAGCAATCAGACACATACCTACAGTGTCCTACGGCCCTGTAAAACACTTCCCCAGAAAGTGTACTGAGGTTGCTCATGGGACCCCACAAGTCAGTCTGCGGAGAGTCAGTCTGTTAGGGCTCCCCACGCTAGCAGAGAGCTCTGGAGAAGGGTGTGTCCACTCTGCCACATGCCTAGATCTGGTTTCAACACTCGGTGGATACCTCGGCAGCCCTCCTCTGCCCTCTCGCTGCCTCACTTTCCAAAATAACAATGCTCCAAAAGATGTTACATACTGACCTGGTTTATGCAGACTCGCTCACAACCCCGTCCCTGTACCCACAGAGCAGGCAGACCTGGACTGTAAGAAGCCCCAGGTGACAGGCACTTTCACAAAAATGACATCAATGCCAATGAAAGGACAGGAAAGGGCAAGGGTGTAGGTGAGGAACATTTTCAGATGCCACTGACCACCCATCAGCAGCTCCAGGATGGCTTTCTACCATCCAACCTCCTATTTCTGATGACAAAACCAGGTATATTGAATGCAGAAAACCAAGTCAACAGAAAGTAGAAAGGGCCACAGAACAAACTCTATAAGACCCGCCATCTTCCTGATCCACAAGGGCTTGGCGAGCAAGATGAATGAACCGTTCTGTAGGACAAGGCTAGTGCCGGAAGTGGAAAAGGAGCATCAAGGGCTAGGGATGAGCCCTTGGTGTTTCGAATGTCCCTCCCCACCGCAGAAGTGCTGAGCACCCTGCAGGCTCTGGGCAGCAGCCAGACAAACACCATGCAAGAGCTTCCAGTAACAAACACAATGTTCACAACCTCTACGAGCCCTTTCTCTTGTAGGAAGGGTCACCCCAGAGCCCCAACCCCTCCAGCCATCCACCGACTCACCCACAGGCGTGTCCTCGCTGATCAGCAGGTAGGTGTCAAAGAAGTGGTTGATGAAGAAGGGCAGCCGGTTTACTTGGCCTGGAAGGAGGAGGGCAAGAGTCAGCCAACGACCCCCACGGCAACTTTGGGCATTCTCTAAGGTGGCACAGAGTCGAGGCCGCACCCAGGGCCATGGTCAACTTCCCAGGACCCTGAAGGTCACCCTGCCCTGAGGCAAATGGGAACAGGTGGCTCAGTCAGCCAGGCCACGGCCACACATGGCTCCTGCCCACGGCTACGGTGAGACGGGCTCTAAGCATAATATACACAGAGGAGTTTGAAGACTGAACAAATTTCTCTGTTCAATACCTCATTAATCCTTTATATTGACTACACATTGAGATGATACTATTTGGCACACATCCGATTAAGCAGAACCAATTATTAAAATGAATTTTACCTATTTCTTTTTATGTTTCTAATATAGCTGCTGCAAAATCTAACCTCACACTTGCAGGCTACATTGTATTTTCATCAGGCGGCTGGCTGTGGATGGGCCAGGAGCTCCGTAAGATTGAGAGCTCCAGCGACCGTGGGGCCCTGACGCCCGCAGCAGAGCCTAGTACTCACCAAGCCCTCAGTAGCCACATGTGTGTGAAGAAATGGCCAGGTGACCCCATAAAAATCTATCATAGTTGTATCTTAAAAGTACCCGGTGTCTCTGGAACCGCTTCTCTGTGCCAGCTGCTATATATATCACACAACCCAGTGACAGGTACGTCCTGTCCCCTTGCTCTCTGTAAAATGAGGACTGCAAGCTACAAGCGACTTGCTCTAGTGATCCCTGACCCATGGTCTGCTCCCCACATGTCACTGGCAGCTCTCAATGAGGGTGGGGTGTGGATGGGGTCAGGGTGACGCGGGAATGGGCAGAGCAAGTTGGCATCCATGCAGGGCCTGCCCACCACAAGCCCCACCATGGGACATCTCCCCATCTTTCCCCCACGTTATCCTGGGTCCTTCACTAGGCAAGTCAGGCTACGTGCCCCGATCCCTGCCAGCCAGGGCCCTGGGCACAGGCAGGGGATCCTCCCCTTCCCTTTCTTGCGCCTTCTGAGCTCATGCCAGGTTCCCGGAGGGCAAGGAGGCTGGGATCAGGAGGATGAGGAAGGGCACCGGGCAGAACCAGGAGACAGGCATCTTTACTCTTTCCCCACCCTGTCCCAGCAGCCATGCAGAGGCCATTTCTACCCTCAGACACCCTAGCCTCTCACCTCCTACCCAGGGCTGCCAGCCTTTCCTCTTGCGCTTGCCAAATTCCTGCTCAGCTCGGCCTGTGCACTCAATGAAGATGTCCCTTCTTCCAGGACACCCTCCCTGACCACCCCAAGAGCCCGTCTGCAATCACACACACAGCTCCTCCTCACAGGACCAACACAGCAACCTCAGGGGGTGGCTGAGGACCAGGGCCTCACCTTGTCTGAAACCTCCCTGAGCCTCTTTCCAGTCACATGCCTCAGTTTACTCATGTGCAAAGTAGCAGTAATAACAGGACTTACTTCCTAACCCGAGGACCAAATGAGATTACAGACATAAAGCGCTTAGTGCCGGGCCTCCCGGCACACAGCAAGCGCTCAGTAAATGGCAGCTATTATTAAGACTGGCATTAACAGGGGTGCTGCCTTCAGAGCCAGAAGGGTAGCCTCTGATCCCTGCTGGGGCCCCTGGGCTCCCCAAGGCAGGAAACTCCTGATCCGAGGCAGAGGGCCCAGGGCATCCAGGAGTTTAGCAGCAGGCTTGGGGGCGGGTGGGAAACCTGGGGGGTGGTGCCTGCAGTGGCATTGCTCCTCTGAAATCTCCTTTACAGGACTTGCCAACATTCGGTGGCTGAGAGCTAAGCACGGGCTGCTGGGCAGGGACTCGGGGACCTGTGTCGCCTGCCACATGCCAGCGAAACCTGCGTTCTCAGGTCTGTCGCCCTCAGCGGTCAGTGGCCTTGGGCTGCCATCACAGGCGCTGGGGGCTGGGAGGGGCTGGCAAGGAGGAGGGCAGAGAAGTGACTTACTCTCTTAAAAACCACTTCTAAAACACGAAGGCCATGTACTCCCGCGGCACAACTGCTGCATCAGGAGCTTTGAGGTCTTCAGTGAGGTGGGAATGTGGGTGGACAGGAAAAGGGGAGGGTGGCTGGGGAGTTCAGAGAGGAAAATCCCAGCTTCCAGGTGCAGCACGGCTTCTGTGTGGCCCACACATGCTCACTCACCTGGGACCACAGCACCGTCAGGCAGCCTGGCACCTCAGCCTCCCCAGCCCACTCCCAGGAGCCCACAACATGGAGGGAGCCAGTGTGTGGAACGACCAGGATTTGCATGGAGGAGCCAGGAGGCTTGGGGTTGCCCAGGGACCTGCTCCAGGACACCCAGATGACCCTGCTGTGAGAGAGGCTTCGGGCCAGAGGAGGATGGCCAGAAGGCCAGGACAGGAGGCACACCCTTCCCTGGGAACCATGGCATGGATGCCCAGGGATTGAAGGCCACAGGCAAGCAGCTGAGCCCAGATTTGAGGCAGGCTGGTCCTCAAGAATGACAAGTGCCAGGAGTATGTGGTGACCAGGAAAAGGATGGGTAAAGGGCAGGATTCTGCAGAGAGGAGATGGTGGGCTGAAGAAGATGGTGCTGACAGCATGTGGACCCAACTGATCTCTGTATCAGCCAGGGCTGGAGTCAGACGGAAACCAGGTGGGGAGGGACAGGGGCCGGAGTGAGGGGCACAGTTGGGCAGCACGGAAAGATGGTACAGGAAACCATGCTTTGGTCCCAAAGGTTGGCCACTACCCACTGTGGTAAAGGAGCAGCACTGGCCAGGGATGTCCAAGGTCACAGAGTGTCGGGGATGCTGGGCCAGGTGTTCTGGCTGCCACCAACCAGAGCGCTCAGAGCCACCCTGACAGGCCTCCTGCTTTGGACAGAGGGCAGGCGGGGTGGAAATCTGATAAAAGGCCCCTGGGGTGTCAGAGGGATGACGCTGGGCCAGTGGCTTCTGCAGGCTTCCGATTCTCCTCTGGGGGTTGACAGAGGGGCTGAGGCTCGCGCTTTGCTTCAGAGAGGCTGCGCCTGCGCTTCTACCCTCAGCCGCCTGGGTGGGAGGGTTCCCCACCCCAGGAGATGTTCCAGAGGCACCCCCCAAGAGCGGAGGGGGGAGAGGGGACTTGCCTCGGCTGCAGGACACTCAAGATGCTCCAGCAGTGTGAGGCTGCCTTCCTCCAGCAGCGCCACCAGCTCCCTGGAGTGGAGAAGGAGCACGCCGCCCCCCAGGAACGTGTGCGCCAGTGTCGCCAGGCACACCATGCCCACAGCTCTTCCCCTGGGAAGTCCGGGTCCTGGGGGACACCACACGCTACGTGCCTGCAGTCACAGGCTGCCTTCGGAGCTGCTTTCCTCCTTGACACCCACGGTCCAGGACCACAGGACACGGAGTGCCTGGACCCTCTGGCCTTCTCTGTAGGCGCTGGAGCTGGCATTGGTGGCAGAGGATGGGGGGAGCCCCTGCAGGAAGGACGGCTCCTGGCTGCCCACCGTTGCCAGGCTGTGTCCCTTCACTGATGCCTTCTTCCCACTCCCCTCAGTCTTCAAAACCCGGAGCCAAAGCATGCCCTCAGCCCGCGCTTCTCCTGCCGCTCAGCCCAGGGACTCCCATCTTCTTTCTCACAGACTACTCTAGGCCCCGGATGCCCTGTGCCCGCATCATTCCCCCAGCACCTGTGCTGTGGCAACCCCTGCCTCTGGCCTCCCCGACCAGACTCTGAGCCCCTGGAGCATGAGTGACACATTCCTTCCTCCAGAGATCGGCACAGCACGCACACAGCAAACACACACGGAGTGCTCACAAAGTGCCATGGAACAGCAGAACCGGGGCCTGTCCCTGTGCCCAAGAGGACAGTTCACTGCACAGAGCGCAGTCTAAGTCTCTCGACTCCTCCCATACTCTCTCGTGCCCCAGACGGCTGGTATTTTCAACCCAGTGCTAGCTGCAGAAGGCAGCTGAAGCCCAGAGGGCAAAGGGTGTCTCCTGTCACCCAAGGCATGGTGGCCTCCAGGGCCCAGGACACAACCGCTGAGCCTACACACCCTCGGGCTGGGGAGGACTGCACTTACCCCAGCATCCGGAGATCAGCACGAACAGGCAGACCATGAGGCAGCTGGCAGCCACGTGGCCCCTCATGGCTCCTGGGGACACAAAGAAGAAATGGGGTGAGACACTCCTCCTCTGGGAGTGACTCTGCAGCCCTCCAGCACCCCCTCCCTGCGGCATCAGGCAGAATGGAGCCAGAGAAGGGGGAGGACCCAGCTCTGGAGAGGATGAGGGAGCAGGGAGGGAGGGAGGGACTGAGCCATCACGTCTCCCCGAGCTCCAGTCCCGGGCATAACGCAGCGAGCAAGCTGAGCGTGATGGGTCTGGACACGGGTGGGGTGGGGTGAGGAGACTCTGGGCAATTCTCAGAACAGGCACAGAGGGTGTATTTGCCCAAGGCCAGGTGTGGCAGCACATGCCTGTCATCCCAGCACTCTGGGAGGCTGAGGCAGGAGGATCATCAGTTTAAACCCAGCCTGGGCAACTGAATGACATGAGACCCTGTCTCAAAATAAAAATAAAAAGGACTGGGGGCTGGAGATTTAGCTCAGTGGTTCCGGCGCCTGCTTATCAAGCACAAGGTTTGATCCTAGGTAACCACATACAACAATACCAGGCGTGGTGGCTCACAACTGTAATCCCAGCTCTCAGGGGCAGAGGCAGGAGGATTTCTGAGTTCGAGGCTTGCCTGGGCTACATAGTGAGCTGAGGGCCAGCCTGGACTACAAAGTGAGACCCTGTCTCAAAACAAAAAGAATGTCAGAACAGGGGAACTGTCTCTTAGCCTGTGTCCTGAGTAGATAGCAATGTGGCCCCTCTGACGGGTCCTGCCCAACACAACACATGACAGTCCATGGGCAGTACACACTTAATACAGAGCGTGAGAAGCTGTGGGAAGAATAAAGGTCCTCAGATGTATAGGTGACTCAGTTAGGCTGGGTCCCTCTGTCCCCTGCCCCCCAAGCCTAATGACCCATCATAGAGGTTGGAAACCCAAACCGCCTGTAGGACCCAGACAGGAACCTGAGGAGGGAGACACTGGCCACTGGCCCAAGGACAGCCTCTCAGGCCACAGCCTCTGTCCAGGAGAAGCAGCTGCTAACATGGTTCAGCCAAGAGGGAACGCGGGCCCAGGGTGGCCAAGCTGCTGTTTTTTCTCAACAAAAATCTTGAAACTGGACTTTTATAGGAATTTAATTTTTAAATGTTGGCAAGTAATTCAATGCAGAAGTAGTGCTTTGTGCAGGGTGTAAATGGTGCACATCAATAATCCCAGCACTCCGGAGGCTGAGGCAGGAGGATCACTGTGAGCTCAAGGCTAGCCTGAACTATACAGGGAAATACCATCTCAAGAAACAAAAACATAAAAATGAGCCATTTGCTATTCTCAAGTCATGATATTCCACAAACAGCCCTCCAGGCCAAATGGCACAGAAGGGCAAAGCCCCTTCTCCTGCCCACAGATAACAGCTCATAATATGGATTCTCCACTGTGGATAGTACCCTCACGATGGGCTGCTAGCACTTCCAGGTTCCTGCCACCACAGGCAATCCCACCATGCACATCTCTCCACGAAACTGTATGGAGACTTTGCTCTCTAATTCAGTTCCCGAACAGTAGGACTGCAGGGTCAATTAAATACAACCCATCCTGTGGATGCACACTCCCATGAGCCATTGCTGCGCTACCTTCCAAGGAGGTGACAGCCATTCACAGTTCCCCAGCAGTATATGGCAAGGCCTCTCTGCCCAGCTGGAGGTGATCCCTCTTCTAAATAGCTGCCAATCAGACCCAGGAAAAAACGGTATGGTGTTGCTGTCTTCATTTGCATTTCCCTAACTACTAGCAAGGTTGAGCACGATGCCTTTTCCTAAACATTCAAACCACTTTCCATCTGTTGTCCTGCATTAGCACATCACAGGCTCCAGCGCAGGAGCCAGCATTGCTAGCATTATCCCTGATTTACAAGTAGAGAAACCAAGGCACAGAGCAATTAAGTGACAATCTGACATCTCACAATGAGTGAGTGTCTTTAGGAAAAAAATCTCCAGCCCGCTGCCTTTGCAAACCAGATGTTTTGAGAATTTAACATCTGCTAAGAACATCATCCACAAATAGCTAGAGAATGTGTGCCGTCCTGCTGGGTGTGGCTGGAAGTGTCAGGACAAGGAAGGAGGAAGGAAGAAAAGGAACACACCCCCTCTTTTGCTCAGCTTTCCACAATACTCTATAAAGTAATATCTTTGTCCCTGTTTTACAGATAGGGAAACTAAGCCTCAGAAAGTCCCTCCAGGATTGGAATGGCATCTGCCTGAGATTCTTCCATCTCGCCTTTTCTCTGCTCCTTGGCTCCTTCCCTATGGGACTTGAGGTGCAGCCCCTCCCAGGGGAGCACAACACATACCCCATGATCAGCAGGATGCACATCCGCTAAGAAGGGAGCCGGTGCACCCAACACCCAGGCTGTGCAATCCCACAGGGCCAGGTCAGGCAGCGGCACCCTGAACCCAACTTCTCCCTGTTAGTGTCTGTTCAGCAACTCCCCTCCAAGCGCACAATATGCCTCAGCCTGTCTGTCAGTCGAGGGCGGCCAAGCACAGCCCTGTTCAGGAGCAGGACGATCTGAGCTCCATCCCACTGTCTCCATCCTTGCTATGGGCAAAGAGCACAAGCTCCAAAGGAGGAAGTAGAGAACCCAGGCCAGAACAGGCCTGTCCCGCTCCTGGTTTCCCCTGAGGTCTGAGACCTTGTTCTTCCTGATCCCTGGCAAGGTGGAAGAACTCAATCGAGGCCCAGGGACAGCCGAGGCCCTGGCTCCAAACTCCAGCCTGGATGGCGATGTGTTCCCCTGGCACTGGGGCCACACTAGGTGGCAGGGACTCCCTGAGAGAGCCCAACCTCACCCTGCCCAGGGCCTCACTGCTTCTCAGCCTCTTGGGGCCCCCGCCTATGCCTGGCACAGCTCAGTACTTCCTTCACTGTGCCAGCCTGCAGCAGCCGGGGGATGGGACCTGACTTCTACCAGCCTCCACCTCTCCCACCATTCAGGAGACACAGACACACCCTCCACAGCAGGTGACCTGCCAGAGCAGGGCACAGACTGCTGCCCCGAATCTTTCAGTGACTGGTTCACAGGCCCCTCTTGTGGAAAACCTTCCAGAAATCTCTGAATTCTTCCCAAGAGACACAACCTGGACCCCAAAACCAACTGGGGGCTGTCAATTCCCAACAGCCTTCATCACACCAAACTCTGTGCTGGGCACTGTGGGGGCACAGGAGCAGGAGAAGGGCCAGAAAGACATGCCAGGTGTCACACAGTGACACAGACCGTCACTGCTCAGGGCTGAAGAGAGGAATCCCAGGGCTTCCAACCAGCTGCACAGATGTTAAAGAGTCACAACTTGAGATACTCCCAGTATACTCTACATGCTGGGGCTCAGAGAGGTTCAGTAACTTGCCCAAGACCACACAGCTAAGAAGCAGGCAACTTTGGATTTGAACCAAATTCTGATGGCCCTCAAGGCAGAGCTGAGAGGATGCAGCTGTGCAAAAATGAATGGAGCCCCAAGGTTTGGGGCCCGAACCCCTGAAGGTGGCACTGCCATTAGCCAGGCAGGAGGTGACAGGTACAACAGGCCGAGGGGCAGGAGCAGATGTCCAGCCGGGCCACAGCATGTCTGCAAGGCTGCCATAGAGGGCAGGCAGCAGAACATGCTCACCCAGTGTGCAGGTCTGAGGCGGGGCCACCGGCGTAAAGGGTCAGTGACACTGAGAGCCAGCAGACTGGCAAGGTCAGCAAGGCCCCTGTACCCTGAGCTCAGGCAATTGGCAGAGAACTGATCTGCCTTTGCAACAACGCCAGCTGAGGCACCATGGTGGCTATGCATGGATGCCAAGCCACGGAGAAGTCCACTGTTGTGTTCTTTAGGACACTGGAACCCCAGGTCCCCAGGAGGGATGGCACAATAGCAGGACGTCCACAGCAGCAAACAGAGGGCTACATGGAGTTGGGCGGATGGGTACACATATACCATTATTGTGACAACACCGTGGTGTCACCAACGGGTGAGGTTATGTTGGCTTTATTTTCTTCTACCTACCTTCTACCCTTTTCCTACAGTAAGCACCACTCTCTGTACAGTGAATGGCCTGGCTTATGTCCACTCTCCCAAAACCTCACCAGAGTCTCTGAACAGATGCACAACTCTGATTAGACAATTCTTTCTTAATTCCCTGCAGTCCCAGGGTCCTCTTGCAGCTATAAGGGTCCCCAAACCTCCTCTGGCTGCCCATTGCCTGTCCACCCCATGGACACTTCTAAAACATGGGGCTCCCTGGGCTGGGGATTCAGCTTGGTGGCTCCAGTGTTGACCTGGCAAGCACAAAGACCTGAGTTTGATCTGGCACCTGGCACCACATACCACAATGCCGGGCATGGCAGCTCACACCTATAATCCCAGCACTCAGGAGACAGAGACAGGAGAATTGCTGTGAGTTCGAGGCTTGCCTGGGCTACACATGGCCAACCCGAACTACAAAGCAAAACCCTGTCTCAAAGAATGAAAAATAAAAATGAAGCCTCGGGCTCCCTCTCTGTAGGGCTCTGGGTCCCAGGTCCAAGGTCATGGCCTTTCTTGCCGTTAGCTCTACCACCTGCTTCCCGCTCTTGGATGACTCAGTACAAATTCTCAGGACTCCCCACGACCCACCCTAAGGACCCTGAGTGGCAGAAGAGGCCAGCACCAGGCCAAGGACTGCAGGTGGCCCTACAATGAGCAGAGGGACCCCAACCTTTTCAGAGAGCCAGCAGTCAGAAAGGAAAGTATGCCCCCCAAGACAAGCACTTTTGCTGTCACACATACACTGCTGGGCTCTGTGATCCCCAGAAAACATACCCACAAGAGGTGCCAGGCCAGAGGGGCCCCGCATCCCAGAAGAGAGCAGCAGGAAGGGACAGGGCAGGAGGGGACATGTGAGCAGCTTCACTTTCTGAGGAGTAAGAGATTTTCACAGCAGGGTGCCACAATTTTGTTTGAACTGTTATGAATTCCCATAAAATCAGATGCATTCAACTTTGAATAGAAATACAGAAATACACTGCAGAAATCAAATACAATTTGGGGATTATTCACCCCCAATACACACAGAGAGGTTCGTGCATGTAAGCAGGTGCCTGCAGACCACACTATTAGGCCACTAATGGACAAGCCACCGTCTGCCAAGGACCACGTTTTAGAGCCCTCACTATCTGACTGCTGGCTGAGAGGCTGTGCATGGGAAGAGGGAACAAGACCACCCCATGGCCATTCTGTTCTTGTGCCTTCCCTGGCTCCTTCCCCCAAAGCTCCTGGGGTGAGCAGCCAGAGCCAGGAAACCCAGAGACCTAAAATCCCAAGCAGTGGCCAACACTGTCTGGCGTCTCCACAGGAAGCCTGGTGGCTCTGGGTCCTCTACCTCCTCTGCTAAAGAATCACCCAGCAGAAGATAAATGTTTTCTTTGAAGTAATCCCCAGACATAGTAAGTAATTATATAAAAACATGCAGAGGGCCGGAGATTTAGCTCAGTGGTTCTGGCACCTGCCTCACAAGCGCAAGGTCCTGAGTTCGATCCCAGCAACCACATATAATGCTGGGTATGGTGACTCACGCCCACCAGAAACAATACCACATACCACAGTGCCAAGCGTGGTGGCTCATGCCTGTCATCCCAGCACTCGGGAGGCAGAGGCAGGAGGATTGCTGAGTTCCAGGCTTGCCTGGGCTACACAGTGAGCTCAGGGCCAGCCTGAACTACAAAGCGAGACCCTGTTTCAAAAAAAAAAAAAAA
>PVIC010051489.1:0-12443 GCA_004025085.1 Thryonomys swinderianus
TCCAGGGAGTTGTAGCCTAACGCCGGTGTGGGGTGCTTACCAGCTGTGCTTTGCTGGAAGTTACATGGATGGTGCTCACTCTGCCTCCTCCCCGGGGCTTAGGAAATTATAGAGCTCACGCCTGTCCCAGAAGTGTGACCGCTGACCCTACCCCGCAGAGCACTGGATACTCCGGGGCCTGTTCAGTCAGGACTCAAAGGCCATGAGGACCAGAGTGGCTGCTGCTCCGGTCTCAGGTTCTGCAGCCTGCTTGCTGTCCTTAGCAGAGTGGGCCGGCCCTTGGTGGAGGAGACTGCTCCCATTAGAAAGTGCTGAGTGGCCCTGGGTGACCTGCTGCAGAATCTGCCCGCCGGGGACCAGAGCAGGGACCGAGAGGCACCGGCGTCTTTTTCACGCAGGGCTCCACCAGTCCTGGAGGCTTGCAGACACCCTATCCCCGTGACAGGAGAGGCTCTGAGCCCTTCCCGCTAGCCTTCCTTCCTGAGAGGCCTCCCTCTCTCCACTTCCCCAAAGGGACTCGATGGCTGCACAGCTGCAATCAAATCTCTCACCGCTGTTGTCTCTTTAATTAAACTTCTCTCCTCTGCACAGTCCCCTCTTACTTGGTTTACGCATTCTCTGTCTGGGTGACCACATCACACTTGCAGGGCTGGTTTTAAGTTCCCCACTTTACCATGATCCAGCACATCCCCTCTTTAAAATATAGTAGAAGTGTTTCTCTTGGCCGTCTCCCATGAACAGTTTTGTTTTTTGTTTTGTTTTGTTTTGAGAAAGGGTCTCGCTTTGTAGTTCAGGCTGGCCCTGAGCTCACTGTGGAGCCCAGGCAAGCCTGGAACTCAGCAGTCCTCCTGCCTCTGCCTGCCGAGTGCTGGGATTACAAGCATGAGCCACCGTGCCCGGCACTGTGGTATGTGGTACTGATTGCTGGTGGGCGTGAGTCTCCACACCCAGCAATGTATGTGGTTACCAGGGATCAAACTCCGGACCTTGCACTTGCAAGGCAGGCACCAGAACCACTGAGCTAAATCTCTGGCCCCCCATAAACAGTTTTTAGCTCAGCTCTGAGTGGTCAGAGACTCTCAGTGTGATTTACAAGGGCTATGGAACCCAACATTCCTGATTCTTTAGGGCCCAATTTTCTCTCTTCAGTTATCTCACCCTTTGTCTTGCTTCCTGTATTTGTTTTCTCCTATCTCCACACCTGCTTTTGTGGCCAGTGTATACACACACACACACACGCACACACACATACACATACACACACGCGCGCGCGTGTGCGCGCGCTTCTCAGACCTCACGGCCTCTGGGACAGGACCTTGACCAGCCTCCTTTCTTGGTCCTTGGCTTTTCCAGAGAGCCTCTCTCAGCAGGCTGGGTCACCTGTTGCTGCCTTGGCCATTGACTTCAGTTCTACAGCCGTGTAAGTAGTCACGTGTCCATCATGTAGTCCCAGCATGTCATGCCAACTTTTCCAGGGTGTGCCAGCTGCGCCGAGGTGCCCCCACCCCACAGTGTCTCTCAAGGCCTGAACTAAAGCAGAGTACAAACTTAGAGTCCCTTGAGGAGAGATACTGTCCACACCTACAGAGGGGTGCTTTCATCACCTGTCCCATTTCACTAAGATCTGTCCACATAAAATGCTGTGGATATTTATTTTTCAAAGTATCAAGTAAAGATAACTTTGTATAGGTTTTCTTCATAGGTACAAAATCCGGACAGCAGGAACTTGAACAAAGAGAAATCCCTTTCTCCTCACCTTGTTCCCTGTTAGCCCAGGTCCTGTCTTGCCTGGATTGACGTTGTTCGTAGGTTCTTGTGCTTACAGTGCTTTGGAGGCTGCTGCACACGCATGTACATGTGTACACACCATTCAAATGGTTCTTGATAGTCTTGTATCAGATTCAAAATGAGTGCTTCAAAAGCAGCGACATGCTGGGTATGAAAAAGGAAAAGGAAACTTTGTCTAGTCTGTCACAGATTTGCCATTTAGGATTGAGAAACCTGCCCTACCCCACCCTCCTGGCTATATAAATTCTGCTTTAAACTACTTTTTTTCTGACAGTCTACAACGTAGCCTCTGTCATAGAATGAATTTGTGTCTCAGCCCTCTCTGTTTAAATGCCTTTGTTTCAATGTCTTGAAGCTTAAAGCAGATCCCATTACTTTGGAGGTTAGAGAATTGGTTCCAGTGAAGCAGATAAACACTAGATGAACTCCCTTGAAATCTCTGACAGGCTTGAAAAGATTCAGCACAATTGGTTTATCATGACAGGATTAGTGCTGGTACTCTCAAAATGGAGGAGACCGGGTGGTTATCTGAGTAACTTGAAGAGGGATCCAAGACGGAGAAGTGTCGGCAGAGAGACAGGCTCAGCCTCGAACAGGGTGTAACCTATCGTCAGCCCTGGCTCTGCGCAGAGGTCAGTAGGCCAGGCAGCCCGAGCGAGAGCCCTGCATTCCTGTGGCGAGAGGAAAACGCATCTGGACAGAGGAGACTCTGGAGAGTTCCTGCACATGCTCACGTCTCAGCCTGGAGAGAGGGCACAGTGGCCTGGAAGTTAATCAGAAACTCTTCTGAGGCCGTCTGGGGTAGGACCTCATCTTCTCTCTCTGTCTCTCTGTCTGTCTGTCTGTCTGTCTCTCTCTCTCTCTCTCTCTCTCTCTCTCTCTCTGTCTCTGCCTGCCTGCCCGCCTGTCTCTCTAACTCTTGATGTACCCAATACATTTGTCCCAAATCTTCCCTTCCCTCAAGTGCTTATAATTCAGTGGCCCATGTGTTCTGACTAGTCCAGAGGCATCAGCAGCACTGATTGATGGTTCTTGAAGACAGAGCCCCCTCTGCTCCCCTCCCTGAGTCACACCCCTGTCAACTGCTCCCTCTCTATCCCAAACATGCCTGCAACTGACGCTGCACTTAAAGATGCCGAATATTCAAACTCATGGAGGTGAGTTGACCTGCAAGTGACATCTTGTCAAAATTGAAGAAAGGAACGACTCTGGTTCGTTCCCCAAACCGCAGGAAGCTGGACAGATGTTGAGAGGCAGGGATTCTAAATGTCCCCAATGCTGCGGAGAAAGGAGCTCACTGGCGGGGGGTCAGTGTCGCAGGAAGTCCTGTCTCCTGCCAGTGAGGCAAGCTGGGATCCACGTAGGCCAGAGGGATCCAGACAGAAGACTATGGCGATATTGTGTTAAAAAGTGACAGTGGCCCTAATGGAAACAGGGACCATGGGACTGCCACAGACGTCACAAAGATGTGCTCCACAGGGTCTGGTACCTGAGCTGCGTGTGGACGTTGCTAGGCTGAAGACTTCACTGCTGTGGGGTGGGCTTTTCTGGGTGGAGGAGGGCTGTGGAAAATGAGTTCTCCTGTGGCAAGCAGGAGATGGGGGCCCTTCTGGAAACGGATGGCTATCCTCAAGGCCTGCTTGGTGTTCTCAGCCATCAGACCTTGTCTCGGTCCGCAGAGCCAGAAGATGGCACATGGGGGTGGAGTGTTGTTTCACTAGAGGTTGTTTAATGAGCCCATTACACAGCAAGGCCTGTCTCTGGGCCTGGCTGCCTTTGCCTGGCTCTGGTTGCTGCTGTTTGTATCTTTCTGCTGCATGACACATCTGTGTCCCTGACTGCTACCACTGAGCACGTGCAAGCTCTGAGCAGGTTTGGTCGGAGCTGCTAGGCCCGGCTGTGTGGTAGGCAGGTGGAGAACTACTGAGCAGTTTGTACAGCAAGCACTAAGATGGTGCTGCATGGAGTGGAGCTGGGGTCAGGGACTCCTCTAGGGGTTTGTTAGCATGAACTGGTATGTATGGCTTTTGCTTTTCGGCAAAGGAAGTGGGAAGATCTCTTGCTTGTTAATTTGTCCTTCAGAGAAGTAAGAGAAGGACAATGGAGGGGATAAAATGTATCTGTCTTCAGTCTGGCCCTCAGTCCTGTTTTCAGCCCCTGGGGGGAAATAGCTTGGAGGAAACAGCTATTCTCATGAGGCCCTGGGAGGCTGAGAGCACAGAGCCTGCTGGCACAGTGTGACTTTATCCAACTCTTGCATAAAGTCAGCACCCATGGACCTGGATGGAGGTATTCTAGTGAAACTGATGTTCCAAACAGCATATTTCTTCAAGTGACTTCTTGGGTAGCTTGCTGGACTAGTAAGAGGAAACCACAGGAGGAAAGGAATAGCACAGAGGATACTGAAATGGATAGTGCACATATGACAAAGACAGCAAGAACATAAACACTGTCACTGAAGTTCTTTTGCATTCAGTTGAATCCATATGAAGGTAGTGTGGGCATGTTGGGGTTACCTATAAATGCAAAACAAGAGGAAACCACATTCACGTTTGCCTGGCTGGCCTGAGCTTGGGGATTTTCTGTGGCTGGTATGGCTGGGGTAGCTAGGGTGCATCCTGATTGCAGGGCTGTGTCTCCTCCAGCTAGTGCCTCTGTCTCCATGATAGTCAGAGAATCCACCTACTTCTGCTCTCATAGCAAGGGCAGAGGACAGATCTCAGCCAAGGTGTTAGCAGGCTCATTTTGACTTGGTGTAAGATAAGGCCCTTTGGTGACAGGGTGCCACCCACTGGGAGCTAGGTATTTGTCTTAGCACAAAAGGCTGGGCCGACTGGGAAGCCAGGGCTGGCACTTCAGCACCCTGGAGCCCATGCTGTTGTTAGCCTCCTCACTGAGCAGCCTATGGCTGCTTATGCTTTCTGGGCCCAGTTCTGCAAGAGCCTGAATTGGTTCAGGACTTTGGGGCAGCAGGAATATGTGGAATCCTGTGGTGACTGAGTATTAGTGGAGACTGTGATCTTTCTCAACTAGGTCTTGTGTCTACCCACAAGGGTAGATACATCTGTCTCCCCATCTGTCCACTGGTCCCCCTTCCTGTCCTTTCAACCAATCTGCTCACCCCCTCCCGTATCAGCATTAATATTCTGATATAGCCCAATATAGGCCAGACTGACCAAGAATGATAAAAGATCAAAGTCAAACACCTTAATTCCTAATTCAAGTCATTCTCCAATTCTGATCTTCCTATTCAATCTCACCCCTCCATACTACTTCTTCCTAGCTGGCATCTCTGCTTGGCAAGTTTGGAAACTCTGAAAATGCCTTGTTTTGATTGTGATCTGCATTCATTCAGCATAGCTTTACTGGTGGCCTACTGGACGCCAAGCACTGTGCTAGGTCCTCTACTTGGAATAGCCTCCTCCTTTCTATCTGAATCCCATTCCTGCTTCCATGCCTACCTCTCATTCTCCTTCCACCAGGAGCCTTCCTGACCTGCTGATCACCCGCTGGTCTATCTCAGCCCTGCAGCTTACCAGTACCTACCATGCAAAGCTTTCTGCCACATTCCTAATGTATTATCCTTTGTATTCTCTTTTTATCTTTCTTATATGTATATCTTCTCCTTCCAAGTGAGCACAGATAGTGTATTTTCCTTATCTCATCATTTAGTGAGGTGCTTGAGTTTTTAATAAATATTTGTTATTTGACTACTTAACCATTTACCAGGCCAATTACTTAAATACAGATGATTAAAACTGTATATTTCTTTATTAATTTTTTTTTTTTTTTTTTTTTTTTTGCTTTTTGAGACAGGGTCTCGCTTTGTAGTTCAGGCTGGCCCTGAGCTCACTATGGTGCCCAGTCAAGCTGCTGTGAACCTAGCAATCCTCCTGTCTCTGCCTCCTGAGGGCTGGGATTACAGGCCTGAGCCACCACGTCCAGCATTGTGATATGCGGTGTTGATTGTTGGTGGGCGTGTCTCCATGCCCAGCATTATATGTGGTTACCGGGGATTGAACTCAGGACCTTGCGCTTGCGAGGCAGGCACCAGAACCACTGAGCTAACCCTCCGGCCCTCTTCATTAATTTTTATAAGACAACAGGAAATATAAAAATGACAATTTTGGGCTGGAAATTTAGCTCAGTGGTTTGGGCGCCTGCCTAGCAAGCACAAGGTCCCTGGTTCCATCCCCAGTTACCACATACAACAATACCAGGCATGGTAACTCATGGCCACCAGCAATCCGTACTATACACACCACAGTGCTGGGCATGGTGGCTCACGCCTGTCATCCCAGCACTCGGGAGGCAGAGACAGGAGGATTGCTGAGTTCCAGGCTTGCCTGGGCTACATAGTGAGCTCAGGGCCAGCCTGAACTACAAAGTGAGACCCTGTCTCAAAAAGAAAAGACAATTTTATTAAATTTACTCAATTTTTCTATGTATAGTATATCATAAAACATTCAATACACAACACAGTGTTGCAATCTGAAGTAGTAGCTAGTCTCCAAATACTTATTATATTATTATATTATTTTATATTATTACCTTTCTTTGAACAATACACTTTACACTGTCAGGTTGGCCTTTTCTTTCTCTCTGTGGGTGATATAATCTCAATAAAATGTCTACCTACTAAATGTCATGGTGAAGACATGGAGGTCCTGGTTGGTACTTTACTGTCCCATATTTTTCAATTATTTGATGTATTAGACCTAATCTAAATTGTAAATGACTTTTTGAAACCCATTTAAAAAATAACAAATAAATTCCATATTATTTGGTCCAGAAAATGCATAAATATTTTTAATAGTATTTTTTCTTCATTTTTTGATAGATAGCTTGTTTGGTGTTGATTGACTCTGTCAACACCTCCCATAGAATTATTATAATCACTGACCACTATTAGAGTGTTTTTAGTTTCTTCTTTCAAAGGCTATCATTTCTGTGTTATGAGTAGTTGACAATATGGAGACATCCTTTTTGTCTTTTCATTTCACAACATGGACTTTACCACTTTGTTATGCTAACATTTCTCACCTTTTCAGTGTTTTTTTTTTTTTCCAGATCTCTTGGTTCTTCCTTTCCAGTCAATCTCAGCATCCCAAACTTGTCCATTTTGTATTGTAAAAGAGTATCTATTACTTGAGTTCTGGAGAAATACAAAAATTACATCTAATGTCCTTACAACAAGAATTCTTTTAGATTTCAGCACAAAATTATAGGTTATTTTTCTCATAAATAAACATGTTAGTAAAGAAAGTAACTAGAACTTACTAGATTTCACTCAAAACAAATGTGAAAGGTAAATGCAGTGTTCTAAATTTTTTAAAGCATGCAAAAATAATTGATATAAAACAAATAAATTGACGTATGAGTGTATCTCATGCAAACAAGAATCAACTGGTTGAAGTGATACCTGCCCGAGCAATGCTCGGAGAGCCAGTATGTCAACGTGCTGCCCTCGAGATGCTCTGGGTAAACTGTTGAGTTGTTAAGTGTTAACTGACGGAGCTGAAATAAAGAAAATGCTGTAGATTATAAACAGAAATTACCCGTGAGGCTCCCGGGTACCCTGAGCTCCTCGTGCTGATCCCTCTCGTCCTAGAGCCTCCACTGGCCACTGGGAGACACACGCAGGCCCATCTCTGTCGTGGCCCGCAGGCAGCCTTTCAGCCAAGAAGCTGCTTCTGCCCTGCTGGTGCCGAGTGGAGGGAAAGCCCTAAACTCAACACGGATTAGGAAATTGGCCCAGTACTGAGAGGCTGAAACCTCTTTCTCTTTATGAAAGGCAGAGAGATCTGTCCTGTCCATACTGTGTTTAACTTTTGGCGCCTTCCTGTTATCATAATGGTTCTTTGTTGGTGGCAAAAGGCTTTTCAGACCCATGGGGCAATCTCTCCCCCTTGGCCACATTTTAAACACTGTTGCCGGGCGCCTGCTGACTGTTGCAAACCACGGGTTGCATCAGTCCATGCTGCCTCTGAGAGCTTAGTTTGAGGATAACGACCACCTGGGGTGATAGCTGACTATAGGATGGTGTTGGGGTGCTCTGGGCTGGGTCAGGCAGAGCTAGAACTGTCCTCAGTTTACCTGCCTGCGGCTGCCTGTCCTCCTGGCTAAGAAGGGTGGAGGTGTGGAGAACAGGACTTTTCTCCCATTCTCTTCTTTCACAACCTCTGTTCAACTGTCACCCACTGCAGGTGACAGTGATGCCCGGGGGATGAACAGACAGAGCACCGAACCAGACTTGATGAGTAGTGCGGTCAGCTCCGCAAGCCAAACATGGCCCGAGATCTGGTCTGCATGTCTCCTCCCGTGCGCCTCACTGGAGGAGTCTGCCACGCTTTAGGGGTGACCTAACCCGCAAACCGCAAAGCGGAGTAAAGTTCCGGTCGCCTTTGGGAATCTAGTCGAGTTGTCTTAGCTTTAGACTATGCTGAAATCAGCTCCTAATTAGAGGTGCTTCCTTGGACAAATTCGTAGCTTACGCTGGAGGCTTCTCTTCGGTTTGTGAAAGGCTGCCTGAGCTGCTTCCAAAGACGGCAGCCGGGTGTGCCCTAGGCCTCCACCTGCTGCTTGGAGGAGCTCCGGAAACGTCTCTGAACTCCTGACCCTCCCTCCTGATAGGTCAGACCGAGGAGCTGCCCTAAAGCGCTGGGGCCCCAGCTTCGTGTCCTCTGTCCCTGGGCTCTGGTGGAAGCAGGTGTTTGGAAATGCTGCCCGGTTTTCCTTCAGAGCCGAAGCAGTCGTTCTCCAGGTACAGGGCACTGCCCGCTGATGAGTATGGTTGGGTCCTTTCCTGGGAAGTGCCCTCAGCCAAAAGGAGCTGCCTCCCAAGGTTTGTTCATTTTTAATTGATTTTATTGGTACTTTTATATAGATATTATGATCACACTGAGCATTTGTACCAGTACATGATACATCTTGATTCTCATTTCTTTCCCATTTCCCTGCTCTCCCTACAACTCCCCACCCTCTATATACATAAGCCTTGCTTCCTTTTTTTTTTGTAACCATGAAATTTGTTTGTTGCATGACTGGAGATGGAACCCAGGCCTCTTCCATGCTAGGCAAGTGGTCTGCCCCCGAGGCTACATCCCCAGCCACTTTTATTTTCAAAGAGGATATCACTAAGTTGCCCAGACTGGCCTCAACATTTATGATCTTCCTGGCTCAGCCTTGCTGGTGTTTGGGATTACAGGAACGTACCACCTGCTTTTCCCGGTCCTCACCAACCCAGGGACAACTACATCCTAGGACTGGACAGTGCAGAACATGTTTCCTCCTTGCCAGATAACTGAAGGGCCAGCTCGGCTTTGGAGCCCGGTGGGGTCAGCCAAGGCCAGTAGCACGGTGTCCCCTGCTCAGCACTGGGTCAGAGCTTCTCTCACCACCTTGCAAGTGCCGTTCCTGAGGACACACCCTTACAAACCACTTGCATATAAACTGCTCCCCCACACTGTGTTTCCCAGAGAGGCCAGGAGTGGCCAGCACAGAGATTCTGGCATGGTCTAACGCTAAGATGTTTTCACTAAATTCCCCAGGGTGACTGTAGCCTTACTCTACTTGAGCTTCACCGTATGCATCATTTGTAGAGCGTGGAAGACTTGAAGAGATCAGGAGTCCTCAGGCTTGTCTGTCCTTCCCACAGGCCAGGGGCTGGGCCACGGGGGAGGCCGTCAGGAGAGAACCTGAATCCAGAAGGTTGGGAGGTTGGTGAGGGAGTGGCTGCGGAGGGAGGAGTGGACTCAGAAAAATGTTTCTCCTACTTTCTGTAGCCCTTATGGGGTATCTCCTTCTTCAAGGACAAGAAAGAAAAGAGATCTAAGAGTCATCGCACTCCGGAGAGGGGCAGCTGTTTATCAGACAGTTAACCAACTGCAGACAGACTCCACGTACAAACTTACCTCACGGTCATTGCTTTTCTCCATATGCAGACATCCAGGGAGCTGGGCAGGAAGGCTACCCACCAGCTATCTCAAATGTAGGCATAAGAAAAACTGGGGGGGGGGTGCTGCTGTAGAGTGAGTTCTGCTGTGCAAGCAGAGAGGCCTTTGGTAGGCCTGAGTGCTTTCTTGGCTTGGCTCTATCCCTGGGCCCCCTGACCCTGCTCTCCTTTTAGAAAACTACAGAATCCCTGATTATGACAGGAGACTGGAGTGGGGGGGGTCTTCCTCTCGGCAGACTCCTTATTAGGAGTCAAAAGCTCAGTATAGCCTAGACCCCAACTCACAATGACTTTTTTTATTGTTATTTTTCTTTTTTTTTGAGGCAGGGTCTCTCTTCGTAGGGTCTCTCAGGCTGGCCTTGAGCTGACTACATAGCCCACACTATCCTTTAACTCACAGCAATCCTCCTGACTCTGCCTCCCAAGTGCTGGGAAGACAGGCATGAGCCACCATGCCCAGCACTGTGGTGTGTGGTACTGGGGCTCAAACTCAGGACCTTGTGGTTGCCAGAAAGATGCTGGAACCACTGAGCTAAATCCCCAGCTCCACAGTGACTTTCTTATCTGGGGCTGAGCTAGAATCACAGCCAGTCAGGTAATATGCCAGAGGTTTTTCTTGCCCCTTTCCAACCTCAAGGGACCAGTCTAGCACAACAGAGCATCTCTACCTCTTCCATTGCAGGCAGCTCCAGACACATAGAGTGTAAATTTTACAAACTCAGGCACCTCTACCGATGGTACTGTCCTTTACATGGTGCTTGGCACAGCCACCATGAGGTGCCTAGGACTAATCATCAAGGCCGTGCAGCTCTCAGTAATTTTGTTGCCAAGAATCACTCTGATCCTTTCTGAGGCTGTGCCTGGACATACCCTGGAGTACACTTTACGGATAAATGACAATGGACTCACATATACATTTGTCCAAATGATGTATTGCCTCTAAGAAGCTAAGCAAAGCCCCCTTTAGTTTCTGTTTTAAAACAATTTTCTTTAAAAGGTACTTTAGGGGGCTGAGAATTTAGCTCAGTGGTTCCAGCATCTGCCTGGCAAGCGCAAGGTCCTGAGTTCAATCCCTGGTAACCATATACCACAATGCCAGGCATGGTGACTCACGTCCACCAGCACTCAGTATCACACACAATGCCAGACGTGGTGGCTCACACCTGTCATCCCAGCACTCGGAAGGCAGAGACAGGAGGGTTGCTGAGTTGGAGGCTTGCCTGGGTTAGATAGTGAGCTAAGGGCCAGCCTGAACTACAAAGCGAGACCCTGTCTGAAAAAAAAAAATGTACTTTATAAAAATTGCAGTTGATGTTAGAAAATCAACACAAGGTATTAGTTTGCTCTACCAGTTTTTTCCCCCAACCCTGAGTTCTAAAGAAACAGGAACAATAAAACGTGATATTTACAGTAACTGGGATAAGGCATGACAGCCCTCCAGGTTAGCCCTCTGCCTGATTTCTAACTTGAGGCATCAGCTGCTGGTTCTTAAGTAAAGGAGGGCTCTACATTATTTCTGGTGGTGAAGTTGATAATTAGCCCAGTTGGTAATGTTGCAGAGACAGAGTGGCTTAGGAGGGGGCTGAAAGAAAACACCTTACAAACAACATTTTTTTAGAAAATGCTACCAAGGGCTAACTCACAAGGACAAATAAAAACTATTCTGGACCACAACACACAATTAAAAAGCAGCTTAATTCAGGCTCTGCAGATGATGTATAGCTCTAAAATTCTGATTATCAGTTCTGTGCACTTTTGCTTGTGCTGTTGATAGTTCTCCACAATCCACTGACAGTGTCAGGGACTCTCGATAGAGAGACACCAGCCATATGTCCATACAACAAGGGATGTATTCTTCTCCCTCTTCCTTGCCAAGGGCAGGTCAACTTCAATGGCAAACTGGCTCCTGTCTGTGGGGATTCCCAGTCTTTCTGTTTGATTTGAGCTCTGAAGTCAATGGAATTCCAGATAATCCTGAAATGAGACAGGAAACAAAAACTTGAAATGACTCAAAAGCCCCTGTCATCAAATGTTAACTTTTTGTTTTAAATGATTAAGCATCTCCTTCCATCTGTATGAACATATACATGTGTGCTTACACACACACTGGCAAGTACATACCATTCTTCACTCTGTATTTTATATGTGTTTTTATAGGTTTTTGATTTTTTTTTTAATCTACAAAATGATGAAAAGCAAACCTGGCTCAGTTTCACCTCTGAGATATCTTATGTGGGCCAGATGATGTCATGTCAGCTCTCCAGAAAGATTAAGTGCTGCAGAAAGGAAAGACATCCCACCAGAAACTGGAATTTCATCCCGTGTTATCTGATTACTCTGCATCTTGCTCTCTGTGTTCTGGGAACTGAGGCGTCTAAGTGTCAGATTTAGACTCTCAGTAATCCCTGTGTTGACAAGACCGAAGCTGGGGGACACAGTAGGACACGGGCGTGTTTTCCTGAAGGCTGACTGAGCAGTTCTCCAAACATTTGCAAGTACAGGGCGGAATTCCATGCAGCCTTCTAACTGTGAGCCAAAGCTCAGCAGTAACAAAGCCAGAAGATTCATTTGTTTGATTGTGGGAGTGTCACAATCATCCTTCAATGGCCATTCAGTTTTATGTCCAGTAAGCACTTTGACTGAGAAATACTTTTACTGAGGGCCAAAAACTCCTTGGCTTTAAATGACAAATGAACAGGGC
>PVIC010051490.1:0-12469 GCA_004025085.1 Thryonomys swinderianus
TCTGTAGGGTTTTGATCATAAATGGGTGTTGGATTTTGTCAAATGCTTTTTCTGCATCTATTGAGATAATCATACGGTTTTTGTCCTTGAGTCTGTTAATATAATGTATTACATTTATTGATTTACATATGTTGAACCAGCCTTGCATCCCTGGGATAAATCCAACTTGATCAGGGTGTGTGATTTCCTTGATAACTCTCTGTATTCTGTTTGGCAGTATTTTATTGAGGATTTTTGCATCCATGTTCATTAGAGGGATTGGCCTGTAGTTTTCTTTTTTGGTGGGATTTTTCCTGCCTTTGAATCAAGGTGATGGTTGCTTCAAGGAATGATTTGGGGAGTACTGCTTCCTTTTTGGTTTCATTAAAGAGATTGAGAAGTACTGGTATTAACTCTTCTTTAAAAGTGTTTTTAGAATTTAGCAGTGATGCCATCAGGACCAGGGCTTTCTTTGTTGGTAGTTTTTTTTTTTTTATTACATTTTCAATTTCCCAAAGTGATATTGGGTTCTTTAACATTTTTATATCCTCTTTGTTCAGATTTGGAAGTTCATATGTGTCTAGGAATCTATCCATTTCCTCTAGATTTTCCATCTTCTTGGAGTACAGATTTCCAAAGTACATGTTTATTATCCTTTGGACTTCTTCTGGCTCTGTGCTGATTTCCCCATTTTCTTTACTTATAGCATGGATTTGAGCCTTTTCCTTCCTTTGTTTGATAAGGATGGCAAAGGGTTTGTCAATTTTATTTATCGTTTCAAAGAACCAACTCTGATTCATTGATTTGTTGCATCGTTCTCTTTGTCTCCATTGCATTAATTTCTGCTCTGATCCTTGTAATTTCCTCTCTAGTATGTGCTTTGGGTTTGTTTTGCTCCTCTTTTTCTAATTGTCTGAGGTTCATCATTAGACTGTGTATTTCAGTTTGCTCTATTTTCTGAGTGTGGGCATTCACTGCTATGAATTTCCCTCATAGAACTGCTTTCATTGTGTCCCATAAATTCCTGTATGTTGTGCTGGGTTGTCATTTAGTTGTAGAAATGGTTTAATTTCTTTTGTGGCCCATTGGTTGGTCAACAGAGTGTTGTTCAATTTCCATGTGTTTGTGATGATCTTGCAATTTTCTTTGCTATTCACCTCCAGTTTAAAGGCACTATGGTCTGATAATGTGCAGGGGATAACTTCGATTCCTTTGTATTTACTTAAGCCTGTTCTATGGACTAGAATGTTATCTAGTTTCGAGAATGACCCATGAGCAGCTGAGAAGAAGGTACAGTCTTGCTTTGTAGGGTGAAAAATTCTGTAGGCATCTAATAAGTCCATTTGCTCAAAAGTTTGATTTAGCTCAAGTATTTCCTTATTGATTCTTTGTTAGCTTTTTTGTCTTTTACACTGTCTCCTGCTTCCTCAGTGACTCCAGTCAGTCTTATATTTTCTTGAGTTATCTAAAAGCTGTTGGATTGATTTCACATGTTCCCTTGCTCTTTTCCATAGATTTTATCTTTCCTGCTCAATGGCTGCTATGCTGTCCTCTAGGTCTGAGATTCGGTTCTCTGCTTCATTCATCCTACTGCGGAAGCTTAAGTTCTCCTTCATCACTCCCTGGAGCTCTGCTTGAAGCTGTTTGAAAGGGTCCATTGCTTCTGCTATCTTGAATTCTATCATCTTGCTGATCTCTTCTTTAATGGCGTCTTTCACTTTGGACAACATCTCTATTTTGATCACAGAGATGAGTTCTTATTTCCATTTTAGTGGATCTGCTTTAGTTACCATCTCCAAGAATCCTGGTGTTTGAGTTTCAGTTTGCCCTATTTCCCTTTTCTCTGAATTTCCCTGTGGTGGTGATCTTTGTGTCTGATTTTTTTGTATGTTTTCTCATTTCTACTCTTTTGTTGTTACTAATGCTATTTGTTTGATTCTTTGCCTGATGACAGGTCAATGTTTGTTGCATGTCTCTTTCTTTCCATTATCTGGGGCCCTTTGGGTATGATGCCTTTCTGAGGTGTCCTCCTTGAATCTGTAATGACCCTTCAGAGTTCTCAGCTCTAACACATTATGGGAGGAATTTGAGCAGAACAATCACATCATTTTCTTTACTATAATACAGTCAGTGCCAATATCACCATTATACACAGTAAATAAAATGAAAAGTTTTGTTACTTTCCATTCTGAAGACTTTGAGCTCATGAGTTACCGCTATGTCCATATGGCAAAATTTAGAATTAATCAGCATTGTGTATACACATGTAGATCGTAAATCTACCCCCAGATCTCTTTGGGGATAAAAGGTCGCTGGAGGATCAGGGAGGTAAGGAGACAGGAGGAGAGTGAAATAGGGTTAGCAGATTTATGAGGATCACCTAGACTTGAGTACCTCATGCATGCTAGTGGGTAATAGAGGATAAAAGGACATATATAAAACAGTACCAACTGTATGCTGTAAGACCAATGGAGACTTTGCACACCTTCTTATAATAGTACAGGAGAAGAAATAGAGCAGTCTAAGAGTCTTTTACTTCTGGGTATTGCTTCTGACAGGAAGATAGGAGAGGGTGTGGGGACAAGAAGTGAATAGAGGGATCTAGGAGTAGATGGCAAAATGGAAGCTAGATTCTCCCTCCTTTTTTTTATCTTGCCTGGTCCCTTGGCACAGCTCCAGTGTGGAGGGATACAGGAAATGGCTCCAGCTCCTCTGAGGCCTGGGTCCTCACAGCGCAGCTCTGGGGTGTGGTGGGGGCCAGCCAGCAGGCCTCAGTCCTCCATTGTGAGGACGGTGCCTGGGGTATCCAAGTCCTCTCTTCAAGGCTCTGGGGTGGAGCGGGCCAGTCCTCATTCCTCAGTCCTCCAAGCTGGGAACATAATGACGCCCAGGGGTACCCAAGTCTCCGCAGTGGAGCAGGCCAGTTGGCAGGCCTCAGTCCTCTTCCTGTATAGTCTGTTTTAAATTCCAATGTCATTCTTTCTCTTTCTCTCTCTGTGTCTCTCTGTCTTTCTCTCTCTCTTTCTCTCTCTCTCTGTCTTTCTGCCCCTATATGGATAGCATGTATTGATCTGTATTTTCTTTTGTAGTGCCCATTCTGCCACTTAAAAAGATTACTCATTTATTAGTCACTTTTCCACTTCTTGGACAAGAGATCTAATATGTGCAATTTAAAGAAAAGAAGTGTATTTTGGTTCAGCATTGCAGAGGTTTTGGTCTGTGGTGAGCTGGTTAAAAGGGAAAAATGGTATCATAGAAGGGAATGGAACAAGAATCTTGTACAGCTCATGACATCCACAGAGGAGGGGAGGAAGAAGGGAGGGGCGGGGGGGGAGAGAGAGAGAGAGAGAGAGAGAGAGAGAGAGAGAGAGAGCGAGAGAGGGAGAGAGAGAGAGAGACAGACCAGCAGAATATTGAAGAGCCAGGAAGAGAATCTACTCTTCCAGATCACACCCACGTTGACCCACCTTGTCCAACAAGGCCCCATCTCCTAACAGCACAGTCAGCTAAGAATCATCATGTTCTTAAACCACTGATGAGAAGAGTGTTCTCATGACCTACTTACCTTGTGAAAACTCTACCTCTGAACATATGAGACTTCTGGGGGACACTTCAAGATCTAAACTATAATAGTTATATTGTTTGGGGAATTGTGAGATACAGAATTACCATACAACTCTTTTTAAACACTTATTTTTCTACTTTGGTTTTCTGTTTCTCCACTATGTCCATATTTTCCTTCATTCCTTGAACACATTTCTTAAAGCTTTTACTTGTTAATTCCAACAGTTTTTCTTTTTCTTTTTTTTTTTCAGTACTGGTGGTCGAACTTGGGCCCTTGTGCTTTCAAGGTAAGGTGTGTACCACTTGAGCTAAATCTCCAGCTCAGTTTGTCATGCTTGGTTGAGCTTCTCTATACTATTTTGTCTTGATTATGTGTCACATTTACCTGCTTTTTAAAGACATCAAGCAAGTTTGACTGTATCTTGGACATTGTGATTTTACACTGCTAAGAGACAATATTTTATGACCTTTATTAAAGTGTGCTTAGTTTTGTTCTGGCAACCAATTTATTTACAAAAATTTTCACTGAGGTTTGTGTTTGGATCTAGAGTAGTCACCACTCTGAAGCCAAAACTATGTGACTTAACATAGGATTTCTTTGGGGAAGGATCTTAACTAAGTGTATATGAAGTCAGTGCTGCTAATCATTATGGATAATCAGAAATTTAGTGTCTCTCAACCCTGGCTGACCTCTGTGGCTTCCATTCACCCCACAGTGACCAGTAGCTGTGTTCTACAGTGCCTCATGGAGGCTTGCTCTGATCATTTGAAGGTTAGTAGTTGGCCAAAGACTACTGGGTTTTGAGGCCTAACTCTGTAAATGTCCCAAGATCCTATTCTGCATGTGTTCCACCCCAAAAGTTTCTATGATCTTAGCATGTAACTTAGATCTCTTTCTATCAACACAGAGAGAGTAATGGTTTTTTGTTTAGGTTGCTTCTTTATGCTATAATTTGGAGATCATTTTACTTGTGTCCTTTACTATAAAAATCACACACCTGGTATATTTGTTATGTAATTTTAAAAAAATGGTTGATTCACATGGTTGACAATTGTCTAAGGTGCATGGTAATACAATTCACACTGTTCTATCATGACTAGAACTGTAATTGGAAAGTTTTACAATTTAAAGTGATATTGATTTGATAACATGATTTATACATTAATTTAATTTAATAAAACATTCAATTTCCTGTATTTTATAAATGGTTTCATGTGGGATATGCATTTCCTAATAATATATCAACTGTGTTAAGGAGATTTTAGCCTTCTTAAATTGGAGGTTGCTCATGCCTTCTTTGGTTTTATTTTACTTCAGAATAATATATTATATTTCCTATCCTTATTTTCTAGTCAATTTCCCTTTGTGGCTTACTGTTGGAATGCAGAGTTTATTTCTTGCTAATACTGTAAAAAATTGTTAATTTAACTTCCCTTATCCTTTGGGACTTTTCATTCTCTTATACATCTATCTACTTTCTTCTAGTGAGTTTTTTGCTAATGGCTAAAATGAAGATAGTTGTTAAATGACTGATCTGACACAAGTTCTTTTACAAAGTGCAGGATGTCCAGTAATCATTCTACTATATATTCTCTAATGTATTAGTTTAGTCAAGTGCTTTAAGTATAAGATGTCCTCAGTACTTATTGTGTTTTATATCTGTTGATAAGTTTTTCCATTGAATAAAATCAGAGCCAACTACTTAAACATGTCTTTTCCTTCCAAAATGGTTTTTATTTCGTCATCAGTGAGGTGGATGTGTTGGCAATATATATTTTATTGGCACTCTGCAAGCACCCAACAAAGTCATGAGGCTTCCCCTTACTTTTGTGATCTCTCGGATGTCTTAAATATGACCAAAGCTTATGAGGAATGATACTCTACATTCTAATTTCATTTTTTATTAATACATTGATATTTTCAGCTATATGAACATTCTGATTAACCAAGGCAGCCTAACTTTTGCTTTATCCTGGGAAAATCTCATTCCCTATATTATGTAATTCATGGTAAGTATGAACACTTACTGCTTCCCTTATGGTTTCCATCTGCTATCTACATGTAAAATGTCACCCAGTTCCTTAAGGCTTGCATGCTTCATCTTATCTCTGTATGCTCTTATAAAGTATTCAGGGTCTGAATCCTTTGCAATATGCACATTATGTCACTCAGAATTTTAATATAACACAGTAGGTGCTCAAAAAGCACCTGTGAATATGTAACTCAAGCTGAAGTTAGTTATGAGAGTTAGTTTGGGGAAAGAGATTTTCCTTACTTGGTACAGGGGTTTATTTGCTCCCACAATGTCAAATACCATTAAAAAACTATGTGATACTGGGCTATTGAGTAGTATTCAACTATACAGAATGAGCAGATAGATTGTGTTAGCCAAGGTTTTCCAGATGAACAGAACCAATAAAGAGAAAGACAGAGACAGAGAAAGACGGGGTGGGGGGTGATAGTTGGCTTTTATAGAGAAGACCAGAGATACTACCAAATGCTTTATTCCAGTTGGAGAACCCGGAAAGCTGGCAGTATAATTCAACATATTTCTGAAGGCTTGATAAATGATATAACTCTCAGTTTCAGGCCAGATGCCTAAGGGTATGAGAGGAAGGCTGACTCACCTCAAGAACAGAGAAAGTTTTCAGTTTTCAGACTCTTTGCTCCACTCGGCCTGAAGTAATTGGAGGATGCCTGCCCACAATGATGAGGGCAGCTCTTCACTGTTTAGTCTATCAGTTCAAGTGCTAAAATCTTTTGAAAACACTCTCACAAATAATATTTCAACAGTTATCTGAATATCCCCTTTGCCGGTCAAGTTGACAGATAAAACTATCACATGGACAAGTAAACAAACTGTGATTACTGTAGTCACAAGGAGACAGAGTGTATGAGACACTTAAACTCTACACTTGTTCCCCTGCAGTTAGTGCAACCTTCTTTGGTCTTCACTTCATGATTTTATTCTACCTATCATCTTTCCATTCTAGACAGCATAGGTTTCAACAAGAGAGATTGGGACACAGTAGATCAGGAAAGGAAAAGTTACATAAAATGACAGGAGTTGTAGGAGCTGAGCATGTAGTTTAGTGGCAGAACAATGTTCTAACATATGTGACACTCTGGATTTAGTCCCCTGTGCTACAAACAAGTGAGGAAAGCAGTTTGGTGGACCTCTAAGAGGTAGTTTCTGGTCACTCAAGGGACTTAGACTTCTAGAGCCAAAGAAAGGGTTCTCTCTTTTTTCATTTAATCTCAGGCCTCCCAAGTCAAACCTCCCTGGAAATATGGAAACTTGTAGATTCACATTGTGATCATTGTCACAGAAGAGTCAGGTGCATGCTTCCTGTCTTTTAGAAGTTGCTTTTATCCTACTCAGTAAGTTGTGTCATTCAGCTTTTCCTGTCTTTGTTGACACTTTCCCAATCAGCCTCTTTAGACTGGTATAGATTCTCTGACAAGGATGTTATTTACTGGCTACATAGATTTTCTGTCTCTTGCTCCTCAGGATGTGTAGATGTGTTTTATTTTTCCTCATTTTCCTTCTGTGTTTGCTTGCTTGTTTTATTTCTTGCATTTTCCTTTGTGAAGAAAAAGAGAAAATGTTTTTCTGTTACTTCCTCATCCCCTCCTAAAATAAAATACTTTTAAAACATGTTTTCCTTCAACATTTTACCTCTCATGTACTTGTCATTGGTGATAAAATATACTACTTCCATTGGAAATTCACATGCAGAAAATTATTTATTTGTAACTCATAAAAACAATCAACTTTGGAATTTAACTGGAATATAACTCATTTACCAATGTCAGTAAGAACAAATGTGTGCATATTTATTGACATCTCCATTTTTAGGTATAATGCATTGTTTTATATTGAGGAATATTAATATGTTAAGGTTATAGAGGCCTCATGTAATAGGAGAATAATCACAGAGATAACTATTATTTAAGTAAAATTAGAGGGTATTCAAATGGAAAGGGCATATTTTTGAACCTGTCCCAAGGTCCCCCTTCGTGGCTAGGTATCTTTCATTATCTTTTCAAAGCACAATAGTTTTGAATGGCTAGAATTTCCACAATTGTTCTTCTCTGGTTTCTTTTGTTCATTTTATTTTCAAACTAATTGCTTTATAACAATGGTTCTCAAACATGGAAATCCCAATGGAGAGCCTGGTTTACTTGATCTGCTAGTGAAAAATGTAGTTCGTAGATAGCTGACTCATTAGCAGTGGATGATGTCCTAAGTCAGCACCCTCCATTCTTCTCTCCTGAATCTTTCATCTTCAACACTGTGTCCTTGAGGGCGACCCTGATTCACTGCACACCATAAAAATTGCCTATTTTCTAAATAAATAAATAAGTAAGTAAGTAAATAAGTAAGTACGTAAGTAAGTTTAAAAACGTGCTGGAAACTTTAATGCAATGACAAAAGAATCAGAGTTTCAGAATGAGTGCTTCATAAGAATTTCCTTTTTTTTTTTTTTTTGAGACAGGGTCTTGCTTTGTGGTTCAGGCTGGCCCTGAGCTCATATGTAGCCCAGGCAAGCCTCGAACTCAGCAATCCTCCTGTCTCTGCCTCCCGAGTGCTGGGATTACAGGCGTGAGCCACCACGCCAGGCACGAGAATTTCCATTTTTATTCATATTTATCATATGTATCATCCCTGAGAAAAACTAGGATATTTGACACTATGTTCCTGAAGCACTCTGTTCTTTTTCTTTTCTTCTTCCTTCCTTCCTTCCTTCCTTCCTCCCTCCCTCCCTTCTTTCTTTCTTTCTTTCTTTCTTTCTTTCTTTCTTTCTTTCTTTCTTTCTTTCTTTCTTTCTTTCTTTCTTTCTTTCTTTCTTTCTTTCTTTCTTCCTTCCTTCCTTCCTTCCTTCCTTCCTTCCTTCCTTCCTTCCTTCTTTCCTTCCTTCCTTTCTTTCTTTTCTTTCTTCTTTCTTTCTTTCCTTCTTTCTGAGATAGGGTCTCACTTTGTAGTTCAGGCTTGCTCTGAGCTCACTATGTAGCCCAGGCAAGCCTTGAACTCAGCAATCCTCCTGCCTCCGCCTCCCGAGTGCTGGGATTACAGGTATGAGCCACCATGCCCAGCATTGTGGTGTGGGGTACTGATTGCTGGTGGGTGTGAATTACCACGCCTGGCATTGCTCTATGTGATTACCAGGGATCGAACCAGGGACCTTGCACTTGCTAGGCTGGCGCCAGAACCACTGAACTAAATCTCTGGCCCAAGCACTCCATTTTTATTCTCAGGGCTTTTGTCAAGCCAAGAGGTGTTCTAAGTGGTCAGGCATCAGCATGTCTGGGAAAATACTAGCTGAATGATGCTAGGGATTGAGTAAAGTAGTGTAATCTGTAGCAGCTGCTGTCTCTATGTGCTAGTTCAGGTGCTCCTTGCAATGCTGGTCATACAGTGGAATGGAAAGTGCTAATGATATCGCTGCTGTGAAGTACTTCAATCCGTAAAACTCTCTGTATAGTAACCTAGAGCTGCTGCTGTGTAATTCTACTAACTGGATCCCATTGAAGCTGCTGGATGACACTGTTGTCTAGTATATATCACTCATAGATTTTGTGGGTGATGCTGTTGATCTGTATACATCTCCTCTGGGGTTTTGTGCAAAAGGGGTGTTTTCTTGTACATACCTTGCATAGAATTCTGTCCCAGAGAGAATGTTGACCTTGTACTCACCCTCCACGGGATTTTACCAGGAAGTGTTTTTGGAAGAGTGTGCACCTCCTGTGAACCCTCCCTCACTAATAAGTTGTAATTAACCCTATGGCTTTCCTGTTGGTACCTGATAGCCTTAAGAACATTATCTAAAAGCAGCCTCTGTATTTTCCTCTGTCTCTTGAAATCCCATTGCACTGCTCCAGCACACCTGGGCTTTGGATGAGACACAGAAATCTATGGCTACTGAGTTGTTAAATTTGAAGAATTTACAATCTAAATTCTTTTTTTTTTTTATACAGGGTCTTGCTTTGTAGTTCAGGCTGGCCCTGAGGTCACTATGTAGCCCAGGGAAATTTTGAACTGTGCAATCCTCCTGCCTGTAACTCCCCATTGCTGGGATCACAGGCGTGAGCCACCACCCTTTGCATTGTGGTATGTGGTACTGTTTGCTAGTGACCATGAGTCAACACACCCAGTATTTCCATACTGGGCATTGAACCAGGGACCTTTTGCTTGCTAGGCAGGTGCCAGAACCACTGAGCCAAATCTCTAACCCTACAATGTTAAGTTCTTGCTCAATATTGTTCTTTCAGTTGTGAGAGATGCAGAAAAAATAGCTCCTGGGAACTAGATAATGAAGATGTGGTTTTTAAAAACACAAAACGGAGTATTAGCCATAAAGAATGATTAATTAGAGTCATTTATATTAAGTGGATGTACCTTGAGGACCTAGTCATAAGTGAAATAAATAGGATGCAGATTTGTAAATATTTTATTGTTTCTCTTGTTTAAGAATTTGAAGGTGTAAATGAAATCCAAAATGTATGATAGGTAATGTGAAATAGGAAGAAAATGTTCAAAGGGAAAAGGGAAAATGAGGGGGGAGGTAGGAAAAAGTAAAGAAGGGAAAAATTAACAGTAAAAAAGAAAACAAAGCTTATATATGGAAAGAGTGGGAATTTCAGGGAGGGCATGGGAATGGGAAAAATGAGAATCAGGATGTGTTAGATATAGGTATAAATTTTTAATGTTGAATGTGGCCATAGCGTTAGTATAAGATGTACCAATAAAATCAAACGTTTTTGTTTCATTTTAGAGATACAGTTTACTTTGTTCAAGGTGCATGAATCCAGCTACATGTTGGGAAGGTAAACCAACAGTCATATGTCACACACACAAATATGCAATAAATCTTGCTCTATAGATCTTTTTTATATCAACCTTATTTAATAGATGTTTAGACTAAAGGCCTCCCCTGAGTAAAGAAAGGACACTTAATGAGAAATTTACTTAAAGCAAATTTGTTTCTCTCCAAATTCTTATTTATTCACAACCTCAAATTGTGGCTTTATTTTGACATAGAATTTTCCTGGTTGTATTTTTGTTTTTTGGGGGGAAAAAATAAAGAAAAATACCAGGAACCACACAAAAATATATCTCTCATAAATCAAAGAATATTTTATAA
Organism: Thryonomys swinderianus; assembly: GCA_004025085.1. NCBI lineage: Eukaryota > Metazoa > Chordata > Mammalia > Rodentia > Thryonomyidae > Thryonomys > Thryonomys swinderianus. Next base: position 10,690 of record PVIC010051490.1, read on the forward strand.
GAACACATGCAAAATAGGGTGCACTCAGCAGAATTGTCATGTATGAGTAGAACAATGATGTGGCATTAGAGGGGAATTAATAAGCAGAGGAATAAACAAAATTTCAGAGGGCTTTACATGGATTTTAAATAAGAAACAAGTATAATTCAAATCTTGTTCACTTGGAGTCTAAAAATACAAAGTCCAATTTTTTAAAAATAAAAAATTACTAGGTATTTTTTTCTGCCATGATTCAGTTTTTTTCTCCCAAAAGATATCATTTAGAGCTGAATTCACTGTAAAATAAAAGACAACATATCCTTTTACTTCACTCTTTTATTCACATAACTGGCTTGGTTTCCCCTTTGTTATTCTTATTTTCCTTTACATTTTCTGACATCCCTCCTTGGTAAGTGTTTCTGTTCCTCAGGCTTCCATTCTTGGTCCTCATTTCTTGCTCTACAAACATTTCCTGGAGATTTGATTCATGCTGATGCCTTCTACAACTGAATTTCTCTCTAGCTTCCACTTTTCCACTGCCTGTTGGTCTGCAACTTCTCATACATGCTTTAAACTGAGTAAGTCTGATACTGAACCCAAAATTCCTTTTTTCCATATTAAACTTTTTTCCCCCCAGAATTATAGTACTCTAATGTCTTAGTTACTTTTTCTTGTTGCTGAGGCAGAATACCTGGCACGTAAAGTTAAAGGAAAGAAAGTTTTAACTGGCTTATGGTGTATTAAGGTTTCTTTTCAGTCCATAGTTGCCTTCAAGATGGAGTGGCACATAGCAGAAGGCATTGCAGAGGAGAAACAGTACATAGCAAACAGGCAGGTGAGTGCACATTAGCTCTCTTCCTGTTCCTTATATTGTATCCAGGCTACCAGGATTAGGATGGTGTAGCACCCACACCCTTAACTATAGTCAGAACTATGCCAACTAATCAGTGAACTGATATATATATATATATATATATATATATATATATATATATATATATATATATATATATATATATATGTCAGACTTTCTAGGTCCAGCCACCTCCACAAAGGACCGGCCTGCCCCATGACTTCATAATGCTTTGGGGGAATATCTAGATACAAGCTATAACATAGATAATTTTGAAAACAACTCAGATTCTTCTTCATTGCTATGTCCGTCAAATTCTATTTATTGTACTTCAGAAATATCTCTAAACAGAGCTCTTTTATCTCATAGCAAGAGAAAGCCACTAAACAGCTGCAAACCCTTTTTTCATTTAGTAATATAATAATGCTCTACGGGCAAGTATTCTTCATGTAGGGAAAGAAATCACTAAAGAGCTGGAAGTATCAAGACTGGCTGAAAGTTAAGTGTAGAAAATGTGGTTATGGGTATTTGGACTATGGTGGTAGCAGAGGAGATTCCAGAAAACAAGTTAGTGTCACAGATAATTTGATGGTAGGATAGGCAGACCTTGGTGCTGGACTCGGTATGAGTGGTGCTAAGAGTGAGGAGATCTCTGGAGATGGCTTGCAATTTGCTTTCACAAGCAACAGGCTAAAATTTAATGTAATATTTCTTCCCCTCCCTCCCTCCCTTCCTCCCTTCCTCCCTCCCTTCCTTTCTTTCTTCCTTCCTTTCTCTTTCTTTCTTTCTTTCTTTCTTTCTTTCTTTCTTTCTTTCTTTCTTTCTTTCTTTCTTTCTTTCTTTCTTTCTTTCTTTCTCCTTCTTTCACTCTTTCTTTCTCCTTCCTTCATTCCTTCCTCTTTCTTTTTCTTTCTTTCTTTCTTTCTTTCTTTCTTTCTTTCTTTCTTT
>PVIC010051491.1:0-12454 GCA_004025085.1 Thryonomys swinderianus
TAAGGACCTGAGTTCGATCCCCGGTTACCACATATAATGCTGGGCGTGGTGGCTCACGCCTGTAATCCCAGCACTCGGGAGGCAGAGACGGGAGGATTGCTGAGTTCGCGGCGGCTTGCCTGGGCACCATAGTGAGCTCAGGGCCAGCCTGAACTACAAAGCAAGACGCTGTCTCCAAAAAGCAAAAAAAAAAAAAAAATTCCCAAAATGGCTCCATACTTCAGCCTCTTCAGATGTCAAATTAGAGATATTGTCTGTCCCTGACCCTCCAAGTTCTCTCAAGGACTCTGTATAGTCATGAGTAGACATAATTTGGAATCCTAAAGTGCCAATCACTTACCTAGGCCTGTGGTTGGAATTTTATCAGTGTTCCCAAGGCTATGTATGTGGCATGTGCAAGGATATGAAGCATAGAGAAAAGACTTTGTCAAAAATATCTGGTCTCCGCTTAGTGGCTGTATGACGTTTTGCCCAGAGGTCAGTTTCTCTGCGTCCTGCTTTCCTAACTTATAAAGTGGGGATAATAGTATAACTGTACACAACCCATAGTAGGTATTTTAAAAATGAGCTTTTCTCTCTTTAAATATACCCCAAATACTTTATTTTTATTAAAATTAGATCAACTGAATTGAATGTTGTCTAGAATTAAAAGCATTAAATTATTTTATTCCAGAAAGTATTTTTAAAAGCTTTTTGGCCAAAACTTTAAAAAGCAAACACTTCTTCCTTATCCCAATGTTATCAGTACAACTCTTTGTATATTAATCTAGCTTAACATTTCCATTCATTGGCATTTTACCTTAACATAAAAGCCTTATATGCAATTTTTTTTGCAAAGGCTCCTCTCAAGAAGATATAAGCACAGAACACTAGGCAGATTCTCTTCAAAATTTTAGTTCCCTGGGGGATGGGACTGTAGCTCAGTGGTCGAGGTTTTACCTAGCATGCCCAAGGCCCTGGATCAATTCCAAGCACCTTCCTCCCCAAAAAAGTTTTATTTCACTAACTGATGTCAACTTTCCACAGTTGTTTCTGATCAATTTACTGTCCTTGCTGGACTTTCTGAAACAATATCCAAAAAATTGGGGTGGTAAGGACAACAGATCACTTTAAGACACACCACATGTATTCATCTTCTACAAGGAATCAGTGCCAGGCATCTGATTCTTCAAAAGTCAAAGCTTTCATTCATTGCATCCAAGAGGGTAGACTGGCCAACCAGGCTGTAGACACTCATTTTTCAAAATCAGACCAAGAAAGCCTACCCCACACATTCCTGAGAAGGTAATAATATTCATCTTTTCTTTTTTCTGTTACTGCAACATTTTTCTTCCTCTAATTAACGTATTGTATAGTTTTGCAGGTCCTTCCCTTAGCCTCTCTCCTGTTCTTGCATGGATAGGCTGCAGACACAAATGAGTTGATGACTCAGTTCAACCTCTGCTAACAATCACCCAATTTCTGTAAGAGACAGTGAGTTCCTCAGGTCTTGTTAGCACCTGTAAATACAAGGACTCTGTAACTTCTGAATATCTTAGTCATTTTAAGAAGTTCAGTTTTGTCTTCTTCCATTCTTCAACATCAGCAGAGCCCAATGCAATGCTGTTTGTGCCTCTGATATAACTGCCACTGTAGCCTTATTTTCTACCGACCACCTGGATCCCACAAGTGAAAAGTAACTGTTTTTAGATTCTCAATGTGACCTTCATTTTCTTAGTGTTAAATCCTTTGGTAGGTACAGTCATTACAAATTCACTGAGCTGCAGACTGTTTAAGACAGTTGTTTTTCCAGCAGAGTCAAATCCAGAAAAACAGTGGCAGGAGGACTGAAGTGAAGGGAACCTAAACAGAACAGGTGTTTGGTCTGAGAGTCCATTCTCCATGTCTAGCTGCAAATGGGTGTCCCAAATCGAAATGTTTCTTGCTGCTTTAGAATGTCTCTTCCTGGGTGATCCAGCCACAAGTCTGCTCCCAAACCAGAGTCCAGATCCAAGTGAAAAAAAAAAAAAAAACGCTGACAGGTCTTTCTCTGCAGGGGCGAAACACCCCAGGACCATTTGGCTTACATCACCACACAGGGCTCTATTATTTTTAAGGCAGTCCCATGCTGGGAAAATCCTGCTGACTAATGCTGGGAGAAAGTTTCCTGGTCTGCTCAGCATACATTATTCCTCACTGGCTTCCCCATTTTGATGCTTCCTGAATAAAATATGTCCTGGGGATGTTTACTGTACCTGCCAAAGATGCACCATCCTCTTGGTATCCTCCACCTTCCCCTCCTATTTTCCCCGACAGACCCTATCAGTTACTAAATCCCTTCCCCACCAACTCTGCAGTGGGCTTTTACCAGGTCGTCTTTCCCGTCCCTCTTCCCACTTTCCGCTACCTAGCCTCAGCTCTGTGTCTCCTACGTGTCTCTCAACCCTCCTCCCTTGCAGCACACTCAGGAGTTTTCTGCTACGTAAAAGTAAATGGCAAGTCTCAAGTAGGGACTGCTGAGTGCCTATGAGACCTTCTCGGCTTTCCTCCCTCCAACAAGTGAATTAATACCTTTAGCTTAGCTCTTTCTGAAAGCCCCCTCTAGATGTAGTGGAGCACTTCTGTACACAACGATGTTTTGCCACCTCAGGTAGCCACATTGTCTTCAGGAAGGCACTCTGGCTGCAGGAGCTGGTTACCCACCTGGGTGGCATTACATGGCCAGGTTGTTAATATCCCTGGAAGCAATTCTCAATCACTGTGGTAACTTCCATACTGTGGTATTTGTTAGCAGACAAATAATCCGACTTCCTTGCTCCTCTGTGGGACAATTCTGAAAGGTGTGTGACCCGGGCATCGCCAGTGGGACTCAGTTACCCAAGCAGCAATCCTTCACCATGCTTCCCGGGAATGCCTCTCACATGAAGTGCTTGTGCCTTAAACTCTGACGCTGCACCTACTTTCAAGGTATCCAAATCAGGACTCTTTCAGAATAGTATCTCCATCACGCCATTTTATGTGCTTTTTAACTGTGGCCAACTTAAAACTATATTCCTAGGGCTTTTTGTGCCCTTCACCTAATGCCTTCCTACTTCACATCGGTCATTGCCCACCTCTTTATCAAGAATCTGCTCAGGTCCTTTTCCTTTTCTAAGAAAAACACAAATGGTGATTGGTCAATTCTTTGAGCTTCAAAGGGAGCAGTTTATCCCTTCTTTCTGACATGGTCTTTGTTCTCCAGGTCCCTTGACCTAGTTGAATCTATTGACAAAACTGCCCCATCCACCTTTGTTCAGTTGGTTACTTGCTACAACCTTATCATTTCCCAGTCACAGTATCACAGTTTTCTGTCACTGTGGCTCCAGGAGCACCTGCTTCATGAGGTTATCAAGTTCCCCAGTCATCTCCTCCTTATCTCTCCTTCAGCCCTGACTTGCCCTACCACCTTATACTGAGGAATTTGCCCCAAACTCACCAGTCTCTTGACCCCTTCCATCTCCCTTCACAAAACCCGGCCCTGTGTCAGTCTACCCTCTGCCTGTGGCCTCAAGAAGCGGTGCAAAGCAGTTAAGGAGAATTCACAGTACTTACTAGTGTTGGAATACTGGCTCCTCCACCATTTACTGTATGACCCTTGGCAAATTACGTAAGGTATTTTTGGAGGAAGAGCCTATAAGCTTTTGTAAAGGGTAAAATAATAAACCATACTGCGTGTTGAGGTTCACTTTTTAAAGCCAAAAACACAACAACCTCTCAGCAACCAGTTATACTGATATTCTTTTATTATTATGTGCCAGAATTAAATGAGGAAATACATAGGAAGCATTTAGAGTATCACCTGCTACAGGGTAAGTGGTTCAAAAATATTAGCTACTATCATTATTCCTTGTTTCCTAGGGCTGCTGTAACAAATTTCCACGAACTGGGTGGCTTACAACAACAAAGACATGTTTTCTTACAGTTCTGAGTGCCAGATGTCTGAGATCAAGGTATGAACAGGCTTGGCTCTTTCTGAAGCTCTGAGAATCTGTTCCAAGCCCTTCTCTTAGCTTCCAGCAGCTGCTGGTAACCTTGACGCCCCTTGGTCTGTAGCTGTATAACTCATCTTGCATCTGTGTACACATGATCCACACCTCTACACCTCAGTCTCCAATGCCCTCTGACCTGCTCTTATAAGTGTCATTGTATTTAGAGCCTACTCTAAATTAGGATAATCTCAATTTGAGATCCTTGACTAAATTATATCCACAAAGATTCCTTTTTTCCCAGCTCAGATCACATTCACAGATTCCTCAGATGAGGACGTGGACGTATGACTTTGGGGACACTGCTCTCAACTCTTTTACAAAGAGTTTCAGTGGAAAAATGAGAATGGAGCCATATTGTCAAGAACTGAGAGACAAAAGTTAGGAAGGAATGCAGATGGAAAAGGATGCTCAGGACACAAGAGGGAGTTTGGTTCCTATTTAAAATATGGTAGACTCTTGAGTCTCTTGGGAGAAAAAACGATGATGAGACGGGAAGGATTTTAAAGATCTTAAACATTTATAACAAGTGGAATGAGGATCTGGCCCAGAACAGTCACCATCAAACATTAGGGCTCAATGGTTGTTTCAATGAACCCCAGGACAGGACAGCCACAGACCAAGAGTGGGTCATGCAACAAGTCAGAACAGAAGAATAGCTAGAGGAGAGAAATGCAAGCCAAGGAGCTACCAAAGACAAGAGGAAACATAACCAACCAACCCTTTAGTGCAGGAGCTTGAGACTGAAAAGGGCTGACTCAGATCATTCACTGGCAGCTGGTAAAGCACTCATCCAGTTTCGTCTGAAGCACCAAACACTGCTGGAGGGCAGCAGAACCATCATGTCCCTCGGATGCAGGAAGAAACAGAGACCTAGAGAGGTATTGGGGGTTGTTGAAGAGCACACAGGTAGTCGGAGTGTCCCTCAGAGTCCATGGATGAAGAGGCAGGGAGCCCAGGGAAGACCTCCTTCCAAAAACAAGTAGGGATGGTCATTGAGGCCATCTGTGGAAATAAGCAGTTTTTATACTGCTGTTCTTTTGACTCTCTTTCCTGGGCTCCTATAAGATGGTCCCCTCCTGCTAGTTCTTGGATCTTGCTCAAGAGCCTTTCCAGGGTGCCTGTGGCTCCTCCAGTCTGTCACCAACAGTAAAGCACTCCTCCAAGTACTCCTCTCTGACTAAACTCTTCCAGTGTGAGTGTTGGCAATCCTGGGCTCCAATTCTGGGCACCAGTCTACAGCTTCCAACCTAATCTACCTGGCGGTCTGTGCTGACTCAGATTCACATATCCAGCCACCTGCTGTACTGTCCAGATACATGTTCCATGACACTTCAAACCAAGCAGACCCCAAACCAGATGCACATTGTTCCCCCACAATTCAGTGACTGGCACCACCAGCCACAAACCTACCTCTGCTTCTCCTCCAGCATTCTTTCCATTGCTAAGAGTTGTTTGTCTCTTCTGACTCATAAATATCTCTTGACCCCTTCTCCTTCTCATATCCCCAGGGCTTGTTGTCACATCTTATTTTCATCCTAAACCAATTCCCACCAGGTCTTGCTGCCTGCTGGCCTCTGAACCCCATTCTCCAAACTGACACCATGACCTTCTTCAATCACAAAGACCATCCTCTTGCTCATCCTGTATAGATCTCAACAGGCTTCTCAAACTCTGATATGGAAAGCAAGCTAGAATTTTATGATCTGTCCTCTGCCATATTCTCCAGTCTATAGCTCCTCCATATACCTCCCACCCTCTAGCCACACTTGCAGTTTGCTGTTGCTTCCCAAGTCCTACCTTCATGTAGGCTGTTTCTTCTGCTTCCCACTCTCTACTCAAAAGCCAGCTCAGGTATCTGCTCTTGCAAGGAGCTCTCCTGAGCTTACCAGGGGATTCCTCCTCCAAATGCTCTTTGCTCTCTTATTTTGTCAAATTGCTTACACTAGATAATGGTTGTTTACCTGTCTACCCCCTGACCAGACAGTCAGAGACATCTCTGAGCTCTCAGGTGGAGACAGGGAATACACACATCCCTGTCTTCATTAATGTGTGCTGAATGGCCATAGTATACTCCAATCTGCCATAATTTGCAGTTTATTCCTTGCACTATTATTTCTAGTCTTCTTTATAACACATAGTAAGCTCAAAAAGATATACCACTGTATATCCTTACACAAAATATTTTTTAACCTTCACATAATTTTTGTATGTATTTTCCAAATTTGATTCTGTTTGGTTAAAGGTTATATGTACTTATGTCTGTGCTCTTATTAAACATTGCCAAGTAGTTCTCTAGTAAAGTTGTGTTGATCTGCCTCACTACTACATTTGCAAGTTTCTCTGCAACACTGCCAGCATTGGGTTTTATTGTTTTTGTTCATATTTGCTCTTTTAGCAGGGTTGCGGTAGTGATGGTGTCTTCCTACAGGGAGAATTCTGTTCCTACAGAAGTAGTTATGGAAGAGTATTATAAGGGACAAATACAGGGCAGCCGAGGAGACTGTGGGAGGTCAGTACTCGGTAGGGAGGGTCTAATCCAGGGTTTGGGATTGAAAGAAAACTTCCTAAAGGAGATGACACCTAACTCAGACCCATCAGGCTGAGCTTTTCAGCTGCCTTCTGTCTTCTGTAACATCTTTACCCATATAGGCTTTTCCAGTCTTATCTATCTTTCAGCTAGTCTTTGTTTACAGCAACCATTCAGCTAGAGACAAGACCAAAATTTGAACTCACCTCACTGTGACTGTCCCTAAGCCAAGGCTCTTCCCGCCACTCTTATCAAAAAGGAACAAGGGAGAAAATAAGCCACACCCTAAGAATGACTATATCCCAGGTAACACAGAAGGAATTTTTCACTTATTAATTAATTCATGACAATCCCGAAAGGTAAGTATTACCAGCCCCAGGGGACAAAGGAGGAAAGTATAGCCGAAAGAGTCAAACAACCTCCCATGGTCACGCAGTGAGGCAAGTCCAAGGAGACCCAGAATGTCTAGCCAGGTGAAATCCCACCCTATAAAGTGTGTAACCCCCATTCTCCTCTCAGAGGAAGTAGTCTGGATCAGCAGTGTTAACCCCTATACCTCAGAATGTGGCATGATTTGGAGATAGGGTCTCCACGGAGGCAATCAAGTAGAAAATGAGATTATTAGGGTGGGCCCTGACCCGATATGAATTGTGTCCTTAGGGAAACAAAAGGGAAATTTGGGCACAAGAGTAACATACACAGAGAAAAGAAAATAAGTGGAAGAGACAAGAAAAACAAGCAAGGAACCTGAGGTCACCAGAATCAAGGAGAGAGCCCAGGGCAGATCCTTCCCCACAGCCCTCAGAAAGAAGCAACCAGCCTTGGCAACTGGGGGTGGATACATTTTTGCTGTTCCAGCCCCCCATTCTATGGGACATCGCTGGATGGCCCCGGAAAATTAGCGCACAGAGAAAACCAACACCCAAAATGGGCTCCTAAAGACAGTTTTGAACAAATGATTTTCACAATTTTAGACTTTAAAATTTCTTTTTATTTGAATAAAATTGAGAAAAGATGGGAAAAGTATGAAGAAAAAGATCAACAACGTGTCTGCTGCTAGCATTTTGGTGAATTTTCTTACACTCTTTTTTTCCTGGTTTGTTTTTTGCTTTATCTAGTTGCTGGACTCTTTGGGCCACTGCGTAGCTGAATGAGAGCCTGAAAGGGGTAAACTTACCTCATACGGCATCACTCTGTGCAGTAGATATTATACAATATGGAGACAATGTATAAAACGAGAGTCCTGCTGTTTTATAGCTTCCTTTCCTCACTTCTCAGCTTGATTATTTCCCTACATATTTGATATTCTCCAGCTGCATGACATTTAATTTCTGCATAGCCTTCCATCTACAAAAGTTGCAAAATCTAGACACTCAGGTCCTCTTCAAAGGACATTTATCTAATTACTAGTCTTTCCCAGTTATGAAACAAGGCTGGGATAGATCTTCCTGAGTTCAAGATGCACCTCCTAAAGAGCACTGTTAAATCAAAAGTGTATCCCTTGCAAAGCCTTTTGTATGATCCTACTGAGCGGCCCTAAATTCACCTCCTCGCAGTGAGACAGACACTTCCCTTGCCCCTTACCAGCATCTGGTGTTTTCTTTATTATTGTTTTGACCAGTTCTATACAGAGGAAAAACTAGAATCTCCTTTTCATTTGTACTTCGGGACTTCTGATGTTTTCATAAGGTTTTTTTGTGTTTCTTCAGTGAACTACGTTAATCGTCCTTTGCCCATTTCGTCCACTGGTCAGTTCCTCTCATTGTTAGGGGCTTAAGGGGACTTGAAAGGCTGCTGCAGATGGGAGCCCAGGGGCAGCTTCCTCCCCACCCTTCTGACCCTCCTCCTACCCCTTCCCATCCTCCAGGGCTTTCCTCTGCTCTCCAGGGAACCTTTGTCATTCAAACTGGCCCCTGCTTCCTAGGGCCCTGGGAAAAGCATCTTTTATCGCCCTCTCCACCTTTTGATACTTTCCCGCCCAGAGCCCCGCATTCTTGCGCCTCTCCCCACCTCTCCCCACACCCTGCACATCCTCCCTTGAAATTCTTCCTGGAGGCCCAAAGCCACAAGGGACCAGGCTGACCTAACCCTGGTCTAGGAATCCCACTCCACCCTGCTCAGCCCTGAAAAGGGGAGAGACCAGAGGAACACAGAGAGGTTCGGAGGAAGAGCCAGGCTTGGGAGGCCTGGAGACAGGGAGCGCTGTGTGAGGGGGGAAGAACTGCCCCTGATGTGTTTTGTGACCAGTGTCTTGTATAATCCAGCTCAAGGGCCAAGTCGGACACTGGTAGTCTGTCACCTCACCATCTCTCAGGGCTGCATCGAGGAGAAGCGCAACGTTTCATGTAAAGCATTCTGGCGCAAGCAGGCGCACGGGTCACCATAAAGCCCCTAGACCAAGCGTGTTTTCTCCAGAGCACTAGGCCTTGGGAATGTCAGCCAGGCGCACTGCCCTTCGGGCTGCTGCGTGTGTAACAGGCAAAGCAACAGCTTTGACAAAACTGGAAGGCCGGAGGTTTCGGCAGCACAGCGGAGGGCAGGATTCCAGGCCATGCTGGGTTTTAGCACCCACTTCACCCACGCAGTCACTGCTTGCAGGCCTCGGCGCAGCCGTCCCGTCTTGCTGCTGACCCCACCCTGGTTCTTGAGGGGGAAAAAGCTGGGCCAAAGTGATTAGCACAGAAGCCTCCCCAGGGCAGTGACTAAAACTGGGGCAGAGGGGGCTTTTGTAGCCATCTTTGAGCTGTGCCTTTGGATGCAAATTTATCAGGTGATGACAGGAGGAGGAAAAGGAACAGGGCAGGCAGAAGGTGGCATGAACCCAGATAAAAAGTGAAGCGTGGCCCCTTTGGGAGTGGAACGCAAATGAAGAGACAGGGTGAAGTGGGCGAGGGGTGTCAGAGACGGGACCCCAGAAAACCAAAGCGGGGCCAGGCGTGCCACAGCTGAGTGGCACAAAGATCCGGCTGCAGGTGGCGGTATCTTCAGCCCAGAGTTGGGGGGGGGGCGGAAAAGAGAGCAGAGGCCCCCGGGGCCCCCAGCAGCGAGGCCCGCTGCACGTAGCCCTCGTAGCTCTGCGCGCCAGGGCAGGTAACAAAGGGGCCAGTGTGTGGGCCGGGCGCCGCGCCGGGTGGGTCCTCCCCGCAACCTGTAGGGTGGGGTCTGGGGCCCGAGAACGGAGCGGGTGGGGGAGATCGGGGAGCAGGATGGGCCGCGCCAGGGCTCCGCGGAAGCCCCGCGGCCTGTCCTGCAGACCAGGTGGCCGGAACCAGGGGAGGCCCCCGCTTGCGGAGGGAGGGCTGTGCCCGGCCCGCCTGCCACCCTCCCCGAACACACAGACGCCCCGCGTGAGAACCAGACCGCGCTCAGGGCCTCTGGCGAGATTCGTCTCCTTGAACGTCCAGGTGTCTGATCTGGGATCCGCGGAGTCTCACCCGCGTGGAGACAACCTGGGTGGACTGGTTTCGGAGCAACTGTTAACACGAGATTTAGAAGCAGTCCGGTCCCTCTCCAAGAAGGGTCGAGGGTGGCGCTAAGGAGGTTGGAGGGCGACCAAAACCTTGCCTGGTGGCATCACCGAATGTCCCCCGCCCACGGAATGCTTTCTTAGGTACTCTTGGTACCCTCCAAAGACGCGTATCCACCCACGCCCGTGTAGACCTGCGGGCCGTGTCCACGCCTGACCCCACACGCGGGCAGGTGGATCGCACCCCACCAGCCACCCAGGAGATCTAATTGTAAAGGGGAGCGCGAGAACAAGCCCTTCGGGATCCGTCATCCCCTCCCTCCCCCAGCCCACTCTTTTGGTCCTGGGCCTTTATCCTCTGCTCAGGGCAATCCCGGGGCAGTTGGAGGAGGAGAACAAAGGCACTTTGGGAAGGAATGTCCTCTGCCTGGAAGCAGCTGTCCTCCTTGCGGCCCCACAACCCAGCCCATTGCTCAGCGCCCCTCCCCCACCAGAACTGCCCAATACGGGCCAGAGAGGACCACCCAGGGTAAGCTTTGAAGGCCACAGGAGAACCTGGAGCTGAAAGGCTTCCTCCTCTTCCAGCAGAAGGGTGAGGTAAGGGGATGATGGATGGCAGCTCCCTCCTGTCCCCCCAGCACAGTGGGGGACCCAGCTGGCTGAGGGCTGTGACCTGGGCCCTGCGTTTCTGGACTGCTAGGAGCTTCCCAGCAGACCTGAGGAGAGGGGCCCAAGCCCCCACACTCTCTCCTCTGTCCTTGTCACCCAGGACAGATCCCCATTCCTGAGGGGCACATGGCTTGGTACAGTCCCCTCTGGGTCAGCTAAAGAGGAGTGAAACTGAACCTCTGCCCTGAGGGCGTCCAGGCCACTGAAAAAGTCTCCTGCACAGATGCGGGCACCAGGCTGAGAGCAGATGAGAAAGTAGATGAGTGAACGAATGAAGGTTGAGGCCATGAACTCATTTGGCCAGAAATCCCTGTGCGTATGCAGGCTGGGACTTGTCGCAGACGCTCCCTGCCCTGACCCTGGTATGCTCAGGTGCGCCAGCTCAGGGCCTGGAGCGCTCTCTGGTTAGCCCGACGTCCACAGGTGGAAGTTTGCTGAGCCTCCAGAGCGAGCGTATTGCTGTGTCCCCCTCACCACCACACTAAGAACTCCTCCTTTCCATCCCAGCTGTCCCTACACTGAAAGCCTGTGGCCTATAGATCTGTGCCCTGCACTGTGTCAAAAGACAAAGACCTGCATTGAAAAGTGGCCTGGCCATCTGTGCCATATAGATTTGGATCTTGTGTGGCACCAACCCTGACACACTCTTCCCATCCCACCCTTTCTATCCACCTGGACCCCTGTGCTAGCAACTCCCCCAGGGCAGAAGCTGGTCTCCTTCATCCCTCTGGGCCCACCGTTGCCCAGCACTGTCTGACACGTGACCAGGCACATGTCAGTAGAAATCAATATTTGTTGGATGGTAAGTGATGAGTGGAAAGAAGAACTGTGCAGATTTGAGGGCTTTGTGATTTTGATAATACGTTAAATCACCGAGGCTCAGAACTCAATTTATGACTGATTGACTGAACTCTCCTACATGACAGATGAAGAGCATGAGGCCCTCCAGAATGTGAAACAGCAGATAGAGATCACTCATGCAGGCTCTATCGCTTGGACCCCAGGTGACCGCTCCTAACTCCCAGGGGAGAAGGGCCTCTCCAGGCCTCCCTTCCCCCACATGAGTCCACCCAGCACTAGGATCCCTGTCTTCCTCCCTCCAGAGGAAGAAACATGGGGCCACAAGTGCTGGGGGCCGGTGTGGGGGCCAGAGAGGGTCCATGAGGGTTAAAGGCAGGGTGCTGCCGTACAACACTGCTCAAGGTGCTGTCTGGATATACACGTGCTGTGGAAGGCGGAGGTCATGATAGCAGCACACATAGGAACCTTTCTCGGGATTTTCCAGCACACCTCAGGACAGTGGAATCAGCAGGGACTGCAGAGCCGGGCCAACCTGGCTTCAGTCTTCACTCTAACTGACATGTATTAGCAGTTACTTGAGCAAGTGACTTCATCTATGAGCCTCACTTTCCTTACCTGCCAGGTAGGAATACAAATGAAACAGGTTAAGAGAAATAGAGGTTTTAAAAAGGCAACGAAAAATAGAGATGGTTAAAAAAGAGAGAACAATCTTAATTTTTTTTTTTTTTTTTTTTTTTGCTTTTTGAGACAGGGTCTCGCTTTGTAGTTCAGGCTGGCCCTGAGCTCACTATGGTGCCCAGGCAAGCCGCCGCAAACTCAGCAATACTCCTGTCTCTGCCTCCCGAGTGCTGGGATTACAGGCGTGAGCCACCACGTCCGGCATTGTGGTATGCGGTGTTGATTGTTGGTGGGCGTGTCTCCACGCCCAGCATTATATGTGGTTACCGGGGATTGAACTCAGGACCCTGCGCTTGCGAGGCAGGC
>PVIC010051492.1:0-12476 GCA_004025085.1 Thryonomys swinderianus
AACCCGCATTTTTAATCATCTCCTGGGGTGTTGATGCTGCGGACCTGGGAACCACACTTGATAGAGAGGATTTAGAGAATTAGTTCTAAGGATTCCAAGCAAACGGTGGTTGCAGCCTGTATCACACACCTGCAGTATTTAATAACCTGATGAAGAATTATAGGTGACTATCTTTCATGCTGTGATCTTTCTTAGGCTCAAAGTAGGCGGTGTGAGGAAGAAAGGTGCTGGGCAGAGGAAGTGAGTCCTGTTGACTTCTTTGCTCCGCACACATAGGAGTGCTGTGATCGCTGGAGAGGTAGCCAGGTTTCAAAATCCTCCCTCTTGCAAGGAAATCTGCCGTTGTTAAAACAGGAATTTTCACAGATAATATATCTCAGCGGGCAGCCTGCAGAGTTCGCAAACAGTTCTCTCATTTCAAAAGCAGCTCTCCTGAATGGGGTACAACGCCCACTGTCCCGGTGGCCTGGAGAAACACACAGAGAGGAGGAGGAAAATCGACAAAAACCTTTAAGGCTAGAGGGTTAGCTCAGTGGTTCTGGCGCCTGCCTCCTCGCAAGTGCAGGGTCCTGAGTTCGATCCTCAGTAACCACATACAATGCTGGGCGTGGAGATTCACACCCACCAGCCATCGATACCACATACCACAGTGCCGGGCGTGGTGGCTCACGCCTGTCATCCCAGCACTTGGGAGGCAGAGGCAGGAGGATTGCTGAGTTCGAAGCTTGACTAGGCTACATAGTGAGCTTAGAGCCAGCCTGAACTACAAAGCGAGACCCTGTCTCAAAAGGAAAAAAAAAAAAACCTTTAAGGGAGGAATGGAAGGCCCACAGCTCCAAGGGCCGCAGCAAGAGAAGTCAGCGAGGCTGCCTGGCCCAGCTGCAGGCGCCGGGTCCCTGGCAAGCCGCAAGCAGGCAGAGGCGAAAAGGGAAATGAACAGACTGGGGCCGTCAAGCAGAAGATTAAAACAACTGAAAACCCCAAAGAAAACAAAGCAGGAGGGTTAATACAACTGTCTGCCGGGGAAGAAGCAAAGGAGAACCAGGAGAAGGGTCTGCCAGGCCCCAGCTGCGTGGCAGAGCCGGGAGGAGAGGGATCCGGGGCTGGAGGGAAACCTGAGGTGGCCTTGCCTGGCACAAGCTGCAGTCTGGCTCCGCGGAGGGGACCTGGCACAGGCCAACTCTTGACAGACTCGTTTGGGGACAATTATTAGAAAGCTCTTTTTGTGGTTTGTTTTGTTGCCGAGTCCCAAACTGAAGCTGTCTGTATACTCATCTGTTTGGGGAGCCTGAGAAAATAGCGTCAATTTCACCAAGACCCTTGAGCTTTTTAGAAAGACAGAGAACCTTCCTAAGCTTCAATTTTTTCCCCTGAGGGTATGAATTTCTTTTTGTATTACTCAGCAGTGGTTTGTTTTTTCCCCCTCTCTCTCTGACCAGAATCCCTTGTGTTTACACATCAAGGTAAGAAAACACGGGTGGAAATTTCTAAGTCCTTAAGTAGTGACCTTGGAGGGGCAGGGGTGAGCTAGTCGGATATCCAGGTGTCTGAAAGGCTGTCCTGTGCCCCACACATCCCAGCCCGCAGGAGCTGCTTCCTCTGGGGACTGCGACCCCCCATCCTGCCCTCTGCCCTCCCACTTCTGTCCCACTTGCTGTGAGTACAGCTAACTGCTACTCTATACTTCCTGTTCCCTGTATGGAAAACAGTCACCAGTCATTCTTAAGAAGTTTAGCGGCTCCCAGATTCTGTAGCTGCGGGTCACACCGATGGGTATGAAAGGCCATCGCACATCAGGTGTGCTGTGAATAGTGTTCAGGGACAGCAGGCACCCACGGCCTGTGAGGGCTCCCCGTCTAACGCCCACACACACACACTTCAGGGTCGCTTCCAAGCCTCTCCCCATAGCATTTGCTCAGTCCTAAATGCATCTCCCAAAATATGTTGGAAACTTAATCCTTCCATGCAATAGCCTTGGGAATGCTGAGGTCATGAGGGCACCCCGTTATGAGGGAGTGAGTACCACAAAGAAAGGGCCTGAGGGAGGAAGTCATCTCTGTCACATGGCGGGCAGCATTTCTCCAGGGGACATAGCGTCCCGGGTCCCATCCCAGCAGCAGAAAGCGGCCCTTGCCAGACACGGGAGCCTTGATCTAACGTGGGGTCTCTCCGCCTCTAAAACAATGAGAAATTAATTTCTGTGCTTTGTAAACACCCAGCCTGTGCTGTTTTGTTAGAGCAACACAGACAGACCGAGCAAGGGCCAGACGTGCTGCACACATAGATCCCAATGCCCAAGGCCTCTTCAAAAAGCCGTTCTCCCAGCCTGTCTTTATGGCCCACACTCCCTAGGATGTCGCCCCCTGGAGGCAAGACCTGGAAGCCAGGGTGACTTGGGAAACCCAAAACTTGCCCCATGGGAGACTCACAAGTATGCTAGAACTCTACTGTGTGCGTGTCTTGGGCGGCACGCTGTACAGTCACATGTCTATTTCAGTCACATAGTCACATTCCCCTTGTCTGTCTGGCACCCACATCCCAAGAATCCTCTTGTGTCCCTAGAACCTACAGGTGTCTCCTATCCACAAACTCCTACAGCTGATACACCAAACCTGTTTTTTGTTTTGTTTTTTTTGCAGTACCAAGGATCGAACTCGGGCCCTTGTGCATCCAAGGTTGGCTAAATCCCCAGCTCCCAACACCAAACCTGTTTTTAAATGAAGTCTTCTTGACACAGCTATGCTCTTTCCTTTACACATTGTTTATAGCTGCTCTGGTGGACACATCAGAGGCCAAGGATCAAACTCTTTCCTACCTGGCTCTTGTGAGACTTCTCCCACCCCTTGACAAAGACTTGCAAAGTCTTTGCAAAGACTATCAAAACAACTGTGTCCAGATGCCTTTTTCTTCAGGTAACAAACTCTCTTTCAAACTGAAATAACTGTGACATATATTGCTTCCCAGAACAGGAAGTCCAGTAGGCCAAGGGTTAGCAGTAGCAGATTGAGCCTTCCAACCCAATCTCTCTTCCATTCTCTTTCCTTGTAACAGTGTTGACCCTGACCTAATGCCACCTCCCCACGTGACCTTGACCTTGAGATGGCTGCCAACAGTGCTCAAACCAGCTTGCTTCCAACTGGCTTCTCTTTTTCAAAGCCCCCATTAACCCCTCCTTGACTTTCATTGGCCCCAACTGGTCTACACATGGCTCGCATAAAGCTAGCACCTGGTAACGGGGATGGAATTACTGAGGCTTGGGCTGGTGTCTTGCCTGGGGTGTGATGGAGCCCAGGAAGTCCCCTGCTTTTTCCTAGAGCCAGATCCTACAGGAAGCGTCTCATCCAGTCCTCACCTCTCAGCTGCCTATGCTTTGAAACATTTTGAAACAAAGGCCAAATAGGAAATTAAACACAAAGAATACTGACAAACATGATGTGTCACTTGTTCTTTGTGACATGATAGAAACTGTTGTGGGGCCGGAGGGTTAGCTCAGTGGGTCCGGAGCCTGCCTCGCAAGCGCAAGGTCCCGAGTTCGATCCCTGGTAACCACATACAATGCTGGGCATGGTGACTCACGCCACCAGCAATCAATACCACACACCACAGTGCCGGGCGTGGTGGCTCACACCTGTCATCCCAGCACTCGGGAGGCAGAGACGGGAGGATTGCTGAGTTCGCAGCGGCTTGCCTGGGCACCATAGTGAGCTCAGGGCCAGCCTGAACTACAAAGCGAGACCCTGTCTCAAAAAAAAAGAGAAACTGTTGTGAACCTTCCCTTGGTGCTGATCCCAAATATACACAGGCTCCGCCCTCAGGATCACACATGAAATGACCCAAATCTACAGTCTCACATACTCCAGGTTTACCTTTCAAACAAAGTTATCTAATGCCAGTAAGTTCAGAACTTTTAATTTACTAAACCATCAAGCTTTCCCTCAAGACTTTCACTGCTAGAGCATTAAAACAGGACCCTTCTCCCTACACCCCAGAGAACTGGACTCCCAAAAACCTCAATAACTGAAGGTTGTAGGAAAATGCCTGCCATGTCTGTGAGGGGGGTGGTATATGGTTGAACATTCTGCTGTCTAGATTTTTCCCAAAAGTTTCTAGGATGTTATTTTATCAAAGGAAGGAAAGACCCTACCATCCATCCCTTTGCTCCCTGCAGTATATGAAGACGCACAGGAAATGGGTTGAATTAAGCTGTCCCATTGCTCCAAGGAAGTCATGAAGGGCTATGAAAGCTCGGAGCCAAGGTTGGCGAGGCCCAGACTAGAGTTTCACTCCAGGGACAGCAAGAAGGCACAAGTTGCAAGCAGACCCCTTGCCAGAATGTGTCAAGTTAAACCTCACCAGACAGCTTATTTGGGGGGGTGTTTCTCCCCACCTTTCAGGGTGCAGGGTCACCAGCGTTCAGGCCCTGGCTACCTCTTCTCCACACAGGAGGAGGGAGCAAAGCCAGGCCGCTCCATGCAGAGCCTGCCGGCCTGTCAGGGCCGAGCCAGGAGAACTACAGACAGAGGACCCCACCGCAGTCCTCATGCGGGGAGAGGGCACACGCCTGCTCGGAAGAATCACCCCCTCTCCCAGCGAGGCCGTATGTCTGCCACCCTGCGGGGCCCGCTCTAGGGAGGGAGAAGAAATTATGTCACTTTGATATAAGAGCCTCTGTCTAAAAACTCCGTGTTGAATCATGGCGTGTTCAGCTCGAGCAATATTGAGGTGGGCGGTTGGGTCCCCTGAGTGGGTCAGTCCAGGGCTCGGCTCCTACGATACGATGACATCGCTGCTGATGTAAATAATGAGCGTGATTTATTCACCCAAGCTCCGTGTTCCAGGCAGGAGCGGTCAATGGGGTTGACTGCCTGCAAATTGCAAAGGGGAAAGTGGACGAGGCTGATTTATGGGCCAAGTAAAGGCCACCTTTCTACACCAGAGACAGCGAGCGCTGCCTGGGGCAGGATCCGCTCTCTGGCCGCTGCAGGGATACGACAGGCAGGGTTGCTTTGAGGTCTGACCAGAGCACAGTGCTCCCCAGGATTCCCTCATCAGTGGTGCCCAGTGCACGCCCGAGACGTCCCCATCTTGGCCACTGCACCCAGCACAATCTCTGTCCCCCAATACCCTTGTCGTCATCAGCATTGTCCTTGCCTTGACCATCACCACCGTCATCCTTACCATCATGCCCACGTGTCACTGTCACTGCCATCAAGCCCTCCAAGGCCATGGCATCAGACCTCCCATCCATGGCAGGGGCCTCCCATCCGTACCCTCCTGACCTCTCTCCTTGCTGCTACCCGGGGCCACAACTCCATATAGACTCTCGGTATCGCTGACACACAGAAAGCTCAGCCTTTCTCCTTAGAGATGACCGAGGTTATGCCAATCCGCCCACCCTCATGCCCACTGCCCCACCACACTGTCAGCACCACAGCCGTGACTGCTGTCCTCACTGTCAACTCTAAGGGCACCCCTGGCCTCTAGCTAGGAAGCTACACAGGGTGCTATGCTATGTCCTGCAGAGAACGCTTCAGATTCCTGGTTTCTGGAAGAGGGGCCTCCCGAGATACTCTTCAGAGAAGTCCCAGGCGACGTGTCATATTCAGGAAGAAAACATGTCTGTTGTCAAATCTGGGCCATCTGTATACTTGTTAACCCAGCCACCAATGAGCCCATTTTCCGCAGGTCATATTTCCAGATGCATGGCTCTAAGTGCACGGGTCATGGTGACAGAAACATAGAGGCATCCCAGAGCCGGTCTGAACACCCCCCAGGGCGAGGCCTGTGCCTCCAGACAGTCCTGCAACAATTATCTCCCTGGGACCCGGAAGGCAGGGTAGTTACTGTTCAGCCGGTGAGCTCTGCCTCTCTGCGGCGCCAGCACTGTCCACATGAGCTCCCCTCCCGTCCTATACCTCTGGACACGAATGTTCTGGGGCAAGAAGCAACTCAAGGACGTCTCATCGGCACCTGAGGCCCCCACGACCGTCACCACACCCCTGCATACAGGAGAGAGACTCTCAGTCCAAGCTCCACGGCAGGGAGGCCCAGAGAGGGCTAAGGAAGCCTCGGGGCAGTGGCTGAGGTCTCCCTGTCTCCGTCCACCACGGTCCTAGCCCCTGCACCAGGCCAGCGATGACGCTGGTCCAGCGAGAAAGGAGGGAGGTGAGTGCCCAGAGAGCTGCCCTAAAGCCAAGTTCCTGCCCCTCAGAGTGTCCTGATACTGTCCTTCCTGCTTTGGGAATAAATGATCCTTAAACAGAACTGATTCGAGACAGAGCGTGTAAAAGACAAACCAGGTGGCCTCACAGTTCTGACGCCAGAAATCCATGCTCCCTCAAAACCTTTCCTTGCCCCTCCCTAGCACCTGATAGGGCTGGAAACCCCTGCCACCCATCAGCACACAGCTGTGTCACTCCAGCCCTGCCGCTGGTCACATGGCCTTCTCCCGTGCCCGTGTCCACTTCTCATAAGGACACCCGTCCACTCCAACCGCCCCTTCCTCTTAACTAATTCCATCTGCCATCTGCCCT
This sequence comes from Thryonomys swinderianus, assembly GCA_004025085.1. Lineage (NCBI taxonomy): Eukaryota > Metazoa > Chordata > Mammalia > Rodentia > Thryonomyidae > Thryonomys > Thryonomys swinderianus. The sequence continues at coordinate 6,534 of PVIC010051492.1, forward strand.
AATTCCAAATAAGGTCACATCCACAGGTACCAGCCATTAAAAATCAACATATCTTCCTGGGAGGACAAGCTAACCCTATACAGTGAGGTTTTCCCTAATGTCTTTAGCAGATAAAAGACAAAGTTGGTAACCCTTAAGCCAAGTCAGGATGCTTGTTAGCTTCTATCTGCCTCTGCCACTGTTTCACTGTCTTAAAGATCCCACCACTGAGAGCCATCAGAAGGACCATTTCCTGGTGCCACCTCCCCACCCTGGCATCTGTCACAACCCACACGTCTTGGGCCCACGCTGTCCTCTCCTACCCGGGACACTGCTGGGGGACCTGGACTCTCTCCTCCCAGGTGGGGAAACACCGAACAACTCTGGAGACAGAGGGGACCCCACCACACACTCCCCATCCCTCCCCCAGCCCCAGGCTCCATCATGGCAAAGGCCTAAGGTTTGACCTCAACTGGCCCTGGGTTCAGATCCAACCTCTGCTAATACCAGCTGTGTAGCCTGGGCAGCATCACGCTGGAAAAGACAAACAGGAAGATTGCCTCTTACTTCATGGACAAAGATGCATCTCTCAGAGCCGTAAGCTATGGTTTGGACCCTTGGTGTCCCCAAGGCCCTGAGTGTGATAAAAAGCCTTGGTCTGTTCTAACTTGGTACTATAAGCCAAAATGAATCTATTCTCATTATACCTTGGCTGTCTAGGTATTTGATACCTAGAGATCCGACTAACTCCCTCCTCAAGGACACCTCACTCCTCCAGTTCTGGGGCTGCTATCAGTACACGGTCCCCAGCTCCTGCTCTTTCGGGATCGGCTCAGCACAGAGGACAGACCACTTCCGCCCTTCCGAGGACAGACCACTTCCAGTCTGAGGCCAGGGGAGGGTACACAGCCAGCCATTTCCACCCAAGGCGGATGCCCTGCCAAGTGGTCCTTATTCACCGCACCCCGTGGTGAGGTTTGTGGGTCTTATGTCACAGTGCACTGTCACCTCTGCACAGCCCTCTCTCCTCCTACCCTCCCCCATCCGTTCACCCCTAACCAGCATCCTGTGCCCCACACCCCATCTCAGTCCTGCTACAGAGAAACCAACCTGTGGCAGACAGTGACAGTCACAGTTCATGACCCACAGGCAGCCGGGAGCGCACAGGACACGCAGTTGTCACTTCTCTCTGCGCCTCAGTGGGGATAGACAGAAGGCTTGGGGTGAGCCATCCGGGTCCCCAAAGAGTCAGGAAAGGCAGGGACTCCCGTGGGCCACGTCCCCGGACAGCGTGGGCAGCAGAGCTGAGACACCAGGGCCCGTGATGAAAGATGGGAGTAGGTTTCCACAGCCAGACTCTGAAACTCAGCCCGTGCGTGGCTGGCAGGGACGAGCTGAAATCTAGACGCAGAGTTAATTTTTTCCAGCTCCTTCAGCCCCGCAGATCTCTGCTGTGTGCCCGCTCTGCTGTGGGGAGCTCTGCCTATAATAATACCCCGGGCTGTTATTCTTTGCAGTGTGAAGTGGAAAATTACCTGGATGAGGTTTCTCTGCACGCAGGAGGGAGCAAGATGCCGGCGAGAGCTGAGGGCACCTCTGAGCTCAGAGGGAAGCAAAACACATGCTTGGGCCGCGGAAAGGGGAGAAAGGGCCTGGGGGACCTGGGGCCTGATCCTAAGGCTCGTGGTGTGGAAGCCAAGATGCACCCTCGCCAGCCTGAACTCTGTGAAGGCGGTTTCCACCCGGGGCATGACAGCGCCACGCCAGGTCCCCTGGGAGGAAGCACAGCAGACAGGAGCACAGTCTGCACGTCCGGGGAGCTCCAGGCCAGCCTCAGCCCAGCCGCTGAGCAGCAGCCTGACCTCTCGGGCCTCCGCTGCCTAGCCCGACCTTGATCGGTCTCTCTTACCAGGAAGCGTTAGGCTCTCTGAGCAAAATGATGAACATGCCTTGAAAGAGAAGCCAGCTGGATGCTCCACCTGCTGGAATTCATCAGAACTGGCGCCAGCTGCCTGGGACAGTCACAGGGCACTTCCGGCAGGAGGCAGAACTCTAGCTAGGGCCTTGCGGGCAGACTCGGAAAGGGCTGGAAAGAGGCAGGGAGCAGGCCCATAACGTGTGTGTGAAGCCAGAGGTGGCCGTGGAACAATCATGGGAGACAGGACCTAGATAGCAACGAGATACGGGCTCTGCTCTCCCGCCTTGGAGGCCAGGGCCAGCCGTGCAGTCCAGGCAAGGGAAGGGAAGGGACCGGCCCAGGTGAGTCAGGGTCCTGCCGGGGAAACGGGCACCACGGGACACCGGTGTGAGCACACAGCGGAGCTCCCGGATCAGCTGAGGAGGAGGAACCTGGGCCCACACGGTCTCGGGCCTCACCCAGGCCCCTCAGGAAGGTGGGAACCGGGTCAGTCCGGCCCCCCCCCAGCTCATGTCACCATCCTTGTTTCTACAGCCTTGGCGCAGGACCCAGCACTTCTGTAGGAAGCCAGCCCTGAGTGCCCGCAAACCTGGAGCACCCACCCCGTCTGCCAGTGCCGTTGTTCTCAGGGCCAAATGCATTCCACATGGTGTCCTGGCAGAGGCACAGGGGCCGTGAGGGATCCCGTCTCCTCTGTACCCCCTTTGTCTACAGCATGCTCCCTGCAGAGCCAAACTTCAGATGCAGGTGGAGCCCGCCATCGCCAGCACCTTGTCCCTGTGGCCCCTGGGCAACTCCCCCTCTGGTTCCCCAGAGCACCCAGAACCCAGCAAAGAGGATTCCTGCCGTGAAGGGAAAAGAACCTTACAGTCGTAAAGCGGAAGCCCGAGTGGAGGCAGGTGAGACAGGAGCCCCGAGGGGCTGGAGAGTGGCTGCACTGGACGGGTCCTCAGGACAGAGTCAGGGCCCACGGGGACAAGCAGGAAGCCCCAGGGGCCACACACACGTCTAGTGCCCTCGGTGCCCAGCCGGAGAGACACACATCAGGGCAGTCGTCTCGGCGGTGACACACTCACTCGCCTGGACGCCAGGACTTCAGGGCAAGCAGAGCAAGGCGTGACTGCCCCCAGGAAGTGTGGCTCCTGCGCCCAGGGTGCTGGGTTCCCTCAGCGGTGGCACTAAAGGGACAAGGCTGCTGGCAGGAGAGTGGCAGATGGTCCTCAGCTCTCAGCCCTCGGTCAGGGCCCAAATGTCCCTATGTGAACTCGGGGTCCGCTGCTAAGAGTCCCCCTGAGTAGAGCCAGGCGGAAGCCAGGCCCCCTGGAGCCAGCGCTACAAGCGGCTGGTGTCCCAGCGCCAGACAAGACCCAGGTCTCCGGTCGCAGAGGCGTCGCTGGTCACAGCTGCACCAAGGGCCATAATGGCCCGTTTGGGCCTCTGAGAGGTGAATCTGTCCGCGCGAGGGCCGAAGGCTGGATTCCAGCTGACACTGAAAGCCTCTCTCTCTCTGACAGGACTAGAGCTCCGAGCGGAGGAGGCAGGTGGGGCTCTCCCACCGCTACTGAACACAAATTACCACACGGGCGGTGCTGGATCCAGACATCTTGAGAGGCACAAGGAGAAGCTCTCAGGAAGGTGGGCAGGGACCTGAGCAGGAAATCCTTCTCTGACTTTGTTTTTAGAGCAAAAGGGAGACTTTGAAGGACTTTACGCAGGGGATATCAGTAACAGTTTGTTTTCTGGGAGAATAATCAGAATAACAGATTAAAAGGCAAAGTGAGAAGCCAATTAGAGGGCCAAGGGAGGCCAAGGAAGACTGAGAACGTAACGACGCTCAGAGCACGCTGCTCACTGGCTTGGATGGGGTCACATGGTCTGGAGGCTGCAGGGGGGACAATGCACCCATCTGTGTGCCAATGAGTCTTCATGCCATGTCACGTGAGATCTATGTCAAACAAGCACGTGGTTCTTCTCTTGCTAATCTGCCTTGTGTCGCGAGGATCTCAGCACAAACCTTACAACGCGTGGAGATGTCACTTGTCCGCCTCCAACTGCAGTTGGGGGAGGGTAAGTACAGTATTCCAGGGTTCCTACCAATCGGCAGGTTCCGAAACAAGAAGCCCCATCCTTGCCCCTTTCCGTGCCTTGTTCGGCAAGCTTCGGCAGCTTATCAGTCCCTGGTTCTCCACTCTCCCTCCTTGGTAAGAGCCTGTTCTGCAGCACTGTGGTGAGAAGCTACTTCCTAATATTCCCGAAGTACCTGGTGCTCAGGACGCACTCAGCACCTCTCCTCTCTGGGTTCCTTCCTCTCCATAATGGGTTTTTGTCACTGCCGCCAGAGCCGGGGTCAGGGTTGGTAGGTTTAGTGCCACAGGCGGACAGTCGAACTCCAGCGCGCTAAGGTAGGAAGAGGAGTGGGCCAGACGCTCACAGCACAGAGAAAGGCAACCTCATCTGGGACAGAGGGGCTGGGCCAAGTCTGGCAGGGCCTAGGGAAGCAGGCTCCCTGCCACTTCCTATCGCCAAGTCTGGGAGTCAAGCACCAGGAGGGCCCCAGAATGGGAAAGAATAAGAGGAAATTAGAGGTAAAATGTGAAGTTAATAAAAATACTTTATTCAATCAAACTCCAAAAGCAGCTGTGACCTAGTGATGGCAGCCTGGGCAGCTTTCTGATTTTTCGCTCCGGTTAATTACCTAATGGCTTGCAGGGCTCCCTGCTGCTTTATGACTTGCACATTTTTTCTGCTGCTTCTTCCCCTACTCCACCTTCCTGCTAGATTTTGTCCTTCTCCCAAGCCTGCCTCTCTCCAAGCCAGCTTGGCCCAACTCCTCTCCATTCAGGGGATTCAGGATTCGAGATCAGGGATGGGAATGTGCAGGAGCCCCCCCACCCCCCCACCCCCCGCTCTGGGTGACCTAGTATCTGCAGGGAGCACCAAGAATGAGGAGTGTGGAACGCCCGCCCCAGGAAGTGACCCACAGAGGTGGGCAGGCACAGTCCCTCCCACGCGGGGCATGAATGTGTCCCCACAACTAGCTGTGTGGTAGAGCCCTAAGGGGGGCAGATGCAGTGCACAGAGGAGCCCGATGGGTCAGCTCCAGCTCTCTGGGCTCAGCTACGAGAAAAGCCGCTGTTCGTGTTGGGTGTGGCAGGATGTACTGGCCCAGGGAAAAGGAAGTAGAGGGTGAAGCTGGTCCAGGAAGATAGCAGCTCTCCGAAAGAACCAAGACTACATGTGGGGGGAAAGCAGGTAGCGGCAGAGGAGCACAGAGTCACGCCAGGATAAAAGATTTTCTGCCAGTTTGCCCAGCCAAGGCTCTGAGCCGAAAAGAAGACCAGGACTAATGTGACAAGTGGTATGCAGAGATTTGGGTCCTGATTCTAAGACATCGTCTGCACTTGATTCCCCAAGGCAGAGCCTGAGATAAGGATTTAGTAGGTGGCCGGTGCAGGAGGTCCTAGGAAGCCTTCATGAGGGAACAGGCCTGGGAAGAATGAAGCCAATGCAGGCATCAACGAGCTCGGTACCCCGTGGCCTCTGAGGGCCTGTGAAGATGCCCTGTGTGTTGTCCCTCATAAGGACACTGCCAGCACGTGCGGGAACCAAAGGCATCAGGGACAAGGCACCAACAACGTCTGGCCCCCACAGACATGACCAAGTGGAGAGTTGGCTGTCACGGCCACCCCTGATGCCAGGTGGCCCTGACAAGACTGAGAAAGGGGATGGAAACACCAGTGAGCACGGGAGGGACACGGGACGGGCTGGGCAGACTTGACAAAGACTCAGAATTCAGGGCCGGAGGGTTAGCTCAGTGGTTCCGGCACCTGCCTCGCAAGCGCAAGGTCCTGAGTTCGATCCCCGGTAACCACATATAATGCTGGGCGTGGAGACTCACGCCCACCAGCAATCAACACCGCATACCACAATGCCGGACGTGGTGGCTCACGCCTGTCATCCCAGCACTCGGGAGGCAGAGACAGGAGGATTGCTGAGTTCGCGGCGGCTTGCCTGGGCACCATAGTGAGCTCAGGGCCAGCCTGAAC
>PVIC010051493.1:0-12468 GCA_004025085.1 Thryonomys swinderianus
GGGTATCATTTTGAGGTTGAAATTTTGTGTTTGATTGACAATGTACCCATTTTCTTTCTAAATTATCTTAGTTTTTTAATTAATTTGAAATTGATAAATGGTTTGAAAAAGAAAAATGTCTATGTTTTAAAATGTTCTGAAGTAGCTGAGTCTAAATAATACTAGTTGTCATCTTGTTGGGTTTAATCATTCAGATGAGATCAGATATATTCAAGGCAGTCTGGTTGTACTTAGAATTTATTCAAATAATTTACCTAGAGATTGCTGCTTTTTTGTTCTTAAAATTTAGGAAATTTTACTTAGTCCTGGAAAAATATCAAATGAACAATTTCTATATTTTTTTCTAGGTTTGGAAAACCAAATTGTTGATTCTAATTATGTGCTCTTAGTATCAGTCTTACAATCCTACTCTGGAACTTGACATTCCAATATGTTACAGCAATCAAAAAATATTAGCTCACGGTTACATTGATACATCATTTAATGAAGGATGAGCCACAGTTCACTTCTGGAATAAAAGGATCTTGGGAGCGAGAGAGAGCTCAGTGATAGGAACCAGCAGAGTGTCTGCCAGGACATTCACTTGTGTTAATTAGTCACCAGCCTGACCAGATTAAGGGGCTCCTGGAGAGGTGACTGGATCATGGGAATGCCACAGCCCTTGGTATACTGATGTTTATAGTTGAAGGGGCTATGGGGCTCAGGACTGGGTTGGATCACTGGGGTTTTCCCTTTGCAAGGGATGAGTGTATCTGTCACTGGTGCTCTTCCCGCTCCCCATGAAGTAAGCAGCTCTGCTTCACCACACCTTCCACTATGCTTTACAAAGCCCACCAATCAATGGACTGAAACCTCTAAAACTGTGAGCCAAAAAACTCCTGCTTTAATTTATAGGTTCCAGGTATTTTGTTCCAGTAGCAGAAAAACTGGCTAATACATCACCCAGGGCTTGAGGTTTGACTCTTTCCCTAGCAAATAAGCTTCAAGGCACTGCACATTTTTCTCAGACTCCATGGTGAGCCTGGAAGTGTTCTCATGGTACTGTGAGTTCCAAGCTGTCAGACTCTGATTCCTCCAGAGACATCAAAAATTATATCTGCCTTACCATCACTGAATATTACACAGCTTGGCTTTATAAAAAATAATTCCTACTATTCTGACACCCCAGGAACTAGTAGGGCTTGAATTGGTGAAGGTGATACATGCAGATCTTCACTGATCATAAGAATATTTCATGGATACTGTTTGGTTAGATGTCACCCTGCCCATTTTACAATCAGTCAAAGCAAGTGTAATTTAAGATCTTAGCTGTGAACTCCTATTTTTCTTTTGCCATTTTAATCCATTTGTTCCAATAAATCAGTTGAAAATTTCTGCCTTGCATGGGATGGGCCTCAGAAGAGTGTGATTCCTTCACACCTGTCTGACTAGCTATTTCCCTGTTACAGGTTTAGATGCTAGTACCCAGATGATCATATTTGAAAGACATTTAGATATTTCTTTTTCTTTGAGACAGGGTCTGGCTTTGTAGTTCAGGCTGGCCCTGAGCTCACTATGTAATCTAGGCAAGCCTCGAACTCAGCAATCCTCCTGCCTCTGCCTCCCCAGTGCTGGGATTACAGGCATGAGCCCTCCTGCCCAGCACTGTGGTATGTGGTACTGATTGCTGGTGGATGTGAGTCACCATGCCCAGTATTGTTGTATGTGGTTACCAGAGATTGAATTCAGGACCTTGGGCTTGCTAGGCAGGAGCCAGAACCACTGAGCTAAATCTCTGGTCCTAAAAGACATTTAAAGGGATTTAGTTTCTAGTTTGCTTTTAAAGATAAGACCTTGATATTTTACATGAAATTTGAGAGCAAAATGTTTGAGAGTGACAACCAACAATTCCATTTTCCTTGCAGATCAGAGACTTTTCCAAGGTGAGGCAGTTACACATATAAGATATTGAATGACAAAAGCCCCAAGTGAGTACCGATGTCACCATGATATTGTACAGCTGCCCACATGGCACGGAAAACATAATTGGCAAAGAATGGATTCCTCAAAGCACGTCCTCAGGGTTCAGATGCTGAATTACCACTGCATACTTACAGCCTACAATCATTTGCAGAGGGGCTGCTCTGTATTACGGAAGGCTCTGGTAATACAGCTGGGAGCCGATTACGGCTCCTGCTCCTTGGGAACTGGCATTGGAAGGATCAGGCAAACACACAGGTAATAGGAGAGACATAACAGAGAGGTGAGAGTTAAGATGGGTAGTTGGTACCGTGTGGCATGGGATGGAGAAAGGGAGCCATGTTAGCTCATTTGGACCTGTGGGTGTGTGTCTGTCAAGCAGGGCCGGGGGCAATGGCCCCTGTGCAATTATAAACTTCAACATAAGGACGAATTGCAGTTAGCCCAATAGAGGAGGAGAGGAAAGGGTAAATGGGAACAGTGTGGACTGAGGAGAAAGAACTAAAAAATGTATTATCTGCAGAACACAACAAGTTGTATTCTAATCATTTGTACTGCGGCAATTTTTGAAAGCCATGTTCTACCACAAGTATTTGCAGAAAGGACAGAAACTTCTTTGATCATGAGCTATCAGTTTGGGAGATAAATAACATTATCATAAAATGGAAAATTCAGATTTTTCATATTCTTTAAGAAGCAGGACTAGGGCCGGAGGGTTAGCTCAGTGGTTCTGGCGCCTGCCTTGCAAGCGCAAGGTCCTGAGTTCGATCCCCGGTAACCACATATAATGCTGGGCATGGAGACACGCCCACCAACAATCAACACCGCATACCACAATGCCGGACGTGGTGGCTCACGCCTGCAATCCCAGCACTCGGGAGCAGAGACAGGAGGATTGCTGAGTTCGCGGTGGCTTGCCTGGGCACCATAGTGAGCTCAGGGCCAGTCTGAACTACAAAGTGAGACCCTGTCTGAAAAAGCAAAAAAAAAAAGAAGCAGGACTATTGTGAAATTGTATACCTTAAATATGCCATAATCCCAGTTAAGTTTCTAATCACTGTCCTCAATATTTATTTGTTTGTTTTTTTTGTTTGAGACAGGGTCTCGCTTTGTAGTTCTGGCTAGTCCTGACCTCACTATGTAGCTCAGACAAGCCTGGAACTCAGCAATCCTCCTGCCTCTGCCTCCTCAGTGCTATGATTATAGGCGTGAGTCACCACGCCCGGCACTGTGGTATGTGGTATTGATGGCTGGTGGGCATGAGTCACCACACCTGGTATTGTTGTATGTGGTTACTGGGGATCGAACCAAGGATTTTGTACTTGCTAGTCAGGCGCTGGAACCACTAAGCTAAATCTCCAGCCCTCTCAATATTTATTTAAATAGTTTTATCTTTTGGAAAAATTTTTAGGTTGATTATTTTAATATTTTATCATCGAGATTTTTTTTTTTAAATAAGGGACATTTTGTGTATATAGGGGCAGGGGGGAGGTAGGGTGGATAAGGGAAGGTAAAAGGAGAATTAAATTGTGTCATATACTGGTACAAATTCTCAATGTTGAGTGTAATTGTGATGTGTACATATAATGTACCAATAAAAAAAAGAGACATTTGAAAAATAGCTTACTAGTTTTCCTTTTAATCTTCTAAATTAATTTTTAACAAAGATATTTGCCTTTATCAGAACCTCCAAATTATAATCATTTCCAGCCTCAGCTTTTCTTCTTTCAAATGCTTCCACAGCTAAACTGCCCATCACAGATTTATTAACTGCTCATAATGGTGAGCAGTTATAATGTTGCTGGTCTAAGGGGCAGTAAAAGCAGACAATTATACATCTTTGTTTAATGTGGTTTTTCTCCAATTAATTCTTGTTTTATACCTAGGAAGGTGACTTTGAGTTGACTTTAAGTCTTGACAAGATTATTTGTCAGTAGATAATTTATGAGGTAAGCCAAACCTATAAAGTTACTCTGAGTGTAAATACGTAACTGGCCAGAGGACTGACCACGCCAGCTGATTTCTGACAGATGGAATCACCATATTTATTTGTCATACTGCTTCATTTCTGATATTACAACTGTCATGCCAGAGTATTTATAGAAAATTAATAGGGCATCTCATGATTTAGTGTACATGGTAAGACAAGAAGGCAGTGATTCAGAGAAGTCCAATGTATTGCTTTGAGTTGCATCTAAATGGATGAGAAAAGAGCATATAAAAGTTTAACAGAAAGGAAAACAAACGAACAAAAATGGTAAAACTTACTTGCTTGGGGCTCGATCTTGCAAATTAGTCAGTGCAGCAAAGTTATTTCGTACAGTTCGCAGGCTGGCCAAGACCTACAACAAAAATGTGTTCTTTAGACTTCTCAAACTGATGTCATTTTAAATGCAATTAAAATTATTTTTAAAGAGAAAAATATGATATGCCTTGCAATTAGTTTTATATGTCCCTAAAGAATCTCTCAGCATTTAGTGAAGTTTGTGTGTATCCATGTGAAATCCACCCAGATCAGACTGTAAATCAGAGGTCCTCCTATTTATGAATATATTAATAACAACTGCAGTTTCCATAGAATTTCTGTATTTTTTTTTTTAGTCACTAACACAAAATCTTAGGGAATATACATGTATGATATAAGTAGTTGCAAATACGAAAGTGTAATATGATACTAACAAAATATCACTTCAAAGATAAAAGTTAAAATATTATTCCCAAGTTGTCTTCAAATATTCACCAAAAAGCTCATAATTTCAAGCCACCAAATCTGAAATTATGTTTTTCCCCTTTGCCACATGGCTGCTCAAGCTGGTGGATGCATATTCCCTGCCTTTGTCAAGGTTATCTGAACTATGGGTTATAAAAAGTTCTAGGGTGCCGCTTCCTATATAAAATGCTACTGCTGTGTACTATGGCTGGCACACAGGACATACGCGGTAAAGATCTGCTGACCCAGTGAGCACATCGATACAATACATTCGTTCGTGTGACGAGGCAGGACGTGTCACTGCCGCCACCCCTGAGAGCACATTACTTTGTAAAATCGACCTGGAACTGGAAAGTACACAATGAGTGACAGACTGTGAGCAAAGTTACAAGAATCTTCTGCACTTCACTTAGTCCTGGAATGGTCTCATTTCTCCCAAACGGGACTCACTTCGAGCAGAAAACCACACGTAGGTGATCTCGGTGCCAACCAACACTCTAAATTTATCTAGAGCACAGAAATCAGCGTCCTCAGAGGTACTCCACAGCAAGCTGGACTGCCTGGCCCTGTGTATAAAATTAGGCAAGTTACTGAGCTAGTCCTCGCCTGTTTCCTCCCATGGGAACCTGGAGTGATATCTACCTTTCAGGGCTGTGGTGAGGAGTGTATGAAGTGGATGGAGGCTGGGGGCCAAGAACAGTGCCTGGTAAGCAGGAAGCCCTGAATGACTGCAGGCCCCTGATGGGAGCATTCATTTGGTTAATGATCTGACACGTACTCGAGGAATTTACTTAATGTCTATAATAAAACAAGCCAGCTCCCAAAGTTCTAAGTGCTCCAACAGTTCCAGAACTGTTTCTAAAATGTTTTCATCTAACACAGATCTAAAGTCGGTCTAGAATTTTTTCTAAGGCAAAGTATCTTTTTTTTTTTTGTGGAAACTATTAATGCAAGCAAGTCAAAGAGGGCTGTTTATTCTTTGCAACAGTGACCTACAGCATTTCTCTGAAGAAGCTGATGATGCCTCTTAAAGAGCCAACCAGGATTATAGCTCAGTCTCTGGAAAAGCCTGGGTCGTTATCACACTGAAACAAATCACCGCTCCAAAAGGTCACGCTGCCTGTGACGGAGTAGAATGTTTGCATAGCTAACAGCTGACTTCAGACATGGCCTCTTCTAAGAGGTATGAAATCTTGAATGATGCAGAAACAAACTGGATAAGTGACCTACGCAAGCTTCATTTATGATTTAAGAAGCGAGTAACAAACACACTAATAACACATTTCAAGTAAGGTTATAGCCCCAGCAAATGTCTACTTTACCTAGGCAAAAATTTTTAACCCTAGAATTCTGAGGATTGTATTATTTTACATAGTTTTAAATTCACTAGATTTGGCAGTGGTAAACATAGATAGTATTACAGTGATTCATGCTCTATGCTCATTTGAAAGGAAATTAATTCTTGAAAGAAAAAAAGAAAATAGTTTTATGAAAGAAATATTTTCCAGAGAACTATTTTTCCTCCACTATAATAAAGATACCAGATTATTTTGCTCTGGTTTTTAATGAAATTTTAAATATTTATTTTTAAATAATTCATGTCCTAGAATTCTGCAGAATTTAAACAGCAAAGAAGACTATCAAGCAAAAAGCCTCTACCTTAATCATTAAGACAAAAATCAAAACGATTATAACTTCTGAGGGGTGGCAGGTTGAGGAACCATTGGAGGATACTTATGCAGCATTAGTTCACTGCACTCATATTTTTGTTTATATAGTCCACAGCTATATTCTATTATGTGCATAGATATTTTGAAATGAAAAGTGAAAATGGAAATATCTGTCCTGTCCTTCCTTCAGGCATTTAGCCAGTCTCCAGACACCTGGCTTTTAGGTTGTCCCTTAAAGTTTGCTTTTATAGACAATGGCTTCAAACAGTGAGCGTTTTAAACAGGAAGATGCATCGTTCCTTAGGTGTACAACTTTAGCTCATTTTTTTTGTAGTAGGAAAAACAGTGTTTTATGAATTTTAGATAGTGTTTATGATTATTCTTTGCATCATGACAGATGTGATATTTGCAGAAATACTGAGAACAGTTTCAGACTTATCTTTTAATGGTCTTGCCCTAGGCCTGGCTGACTGAACACAGAGGTTTCTACACATATATATGCACGGTGAGTATCACAGTGTCTCCCTTTTAAAGGCTCTCTTGCATTTGCAGGGCCCAAAGACACAAAGACAGGCTGCTCTAGGAGGTGAGGACAAAGGAAGCCATTTCGTTGGAACCCTGGGTTAAGGGTGAGTCATACTTTGCTTTTGCTCCAGGGAAGCTCTCGCCCCCACAAATTCATTCAGCTTTCTAAAGCTGCAGTCAGAACTTTACTGTTCAGTTTTCTTCACCCCTGAGTCTCTGTTAACCGAAGAGGTCTTGAGATTTCTTCCATGGTGGCCCAGTGGCTGATGGAAACTGAAGTCATTTCTTTCTCTTTTATAGCTCCAAGGAGTGTAATCAGTCAAGTTCAAAAAAAGTTTCCATGCTGAAAAATATATATACTATATCTCTATTCCTTAGGAGAGAAAAGAAAGTTTCGGGCAGAGATGCTCATATACTAGCCTGTGGGGATGGGATGTTAATTACACACACAACTCTCAAACTCTTTAGGTGCTTTTATATTTATTAACCAACAAAATTCACTGTAATCAGTAGAGAAGTGTGGGCTTCATTGAAGAGCTAACATTAACTAGACATACATAATAGCCTAGAAACAGTTCTGATTTTTTAATACCGTGTACACTTTGTGCCACTAGGTGGCAGTAAAACACAAGCCATGAGATGCACCACTGGGCCGGGGAGGGCTGTTGATGCGAGGCCAAAGAATTTCTCATGTGGGTTTTACTTTCAGAAAAACAAAAAAACAAAAAACGCTGCAATCAAGTTATAATTATTTATAAGACCGAAAAAGTCATTTTGAATGAAAAGCAAACATCTTCCCAGATGAAATTGCTCCTGTATTTTAAAAAGTTATTGACAATTTCATCTCATTTAACCTAACAGGAATTCAGACATCTAAAAGGATGCTGGTTGTAATTTATATCAACGAAGGCTAAAAACAGTCCCAGCCTCCCTTGGCCACTGAAATGAGGTAATCTTCTCCTCCCACTGCCTAATGGAGAGGGCCTGGTCGTTCCACCAAGTTGAGGATTTTGATGAGGCTGTAAGATCCCTGCTGCTGGGTGAAATTGAAAGAGAAAAGCAGGGGCCTTTTAATACATGTTGGTAATGTTCTCCTACTGATGGAGTAGGAATGCTCTCCAGTGTTCAGAACTACAGCAGTTTTCCCTAAAAGTATCTCACACACTGCATGTGGTTTGGCTAAAGGCAAACTTATGCAGCTTCCCCACCCTGCGTCCTCCAGTCAGCTGTATCTCCTTAGCCTGAGTGAGGTGAGGGTCTCCCTCAGGGATCCAGGATAATATTTAGGTTTCTTCATCAAAGTCTGCGCTTCTTTAACACGACAGACTTCCAGGTGAGAACTCCGGCAGAGTTAGCCAGTGTTACAGGAGATCTGTCCTCATGAACAACACGGCTGGGTCAGAGGCAGCTGACTGAGGCGAAGGGGTTCAGACGTTTCAGTGTTGTGTATCCTTCCTGCTCTTTGGCCCCAAAGTGTCACGCTCATGGGACGACAGGGATAGTGGCCAACTGCAGGCGTAGTGTGCGCAGTGGGGCTCCTCCCTACACCAGGCCTTTGAACCTAAGGAGACATTCACACCAAGAGACTTCAACACAAACAGCAGAGGGTATTTCTAAAGTGAAATAAACACACTGCAGCTGACCCTTTTTCTGGGGAGCAAGTGTATTCTGATTCACTTATAGGTAGGTGAACACATGGAAACTCGAAGTTAGCAAAGAGTTCAGGTACAAAGCTAGCATGGATTTATTTTTAAACTCTGATGGTGTTTTTGATATTAGAACAAAACATGGAGGGATACTGTAAGATCCTTTCTGAAACTTAGGTCTATCTAAGAAGTTTAAGAGTTCAGTCATGGATAACAAGGTGGTATATATCTTTGTAGGATGTCCTAGCTTCTCTAGTAATGTTAGATTTTGCTCTCTCTATTTCACAGGCAACTATGCTTTGGAAAGATTATTTCATGTTGTAGAGATGTACTCAGGTGCAAAGAAATAGATTCTGAAGAGGAAGATGAAACTAGGGTTGGGAGAAGACCTTTTACAACTTCAGACAGTGGGTGGCTATTTTTAGGAGTCATAAGAATCATAATAAATCATGGAAAAATAAGCCTAATAGATATAAAGTAAAGGTCAACAGTAGCTAATTTGGACATCTGGTGTTAGGGAAATTTTCTTCCTTCTGCTTGTATTTATTTTTCTGAACACTTTTTGCAATAAGATTTTATTTTGAGAGCAGTATGGCTTTCTTATCAAAATTACTGTGATATTATGAAGCATAAAGCATGACAGTTAAATGTTTAGTTCTTTGGCTTATCTGCTAAAACTTTTCTCTTGAGGGACTTAGATAAAACCAGTAGTTTTTTTGTCCAAAAGTAATTTTTGTATGTCAGATCGAATGATGCTGGTATTACTTCAAGTAACACTTGGTAGTTTTAGTATTGTATATTTAGAATCAAGTGCTCAGTGTTCCATCTTGGGTTACCAAGAAAATTCAGGAGTTTATGACTGGGTCCCCCATGTATGACAGTGAGGGCCAACAGGGCTGAAGGAAAGGCCACACACAGTCTCATGGCAACTGGTCTGCTGTCTTATCTGCCCCACTCTGGGACTCTCTATTCGTGCTGAAACTGCTCAGGATGTAACAGTCTGTTCGTTTTTTTCCTTCTTATTCTAGTTGAACTTTCCAGATGTTATTCCAAGGTAAAAGCCCATTTGTGAAAACTATGGTGAAGTCTCTTCAAAAAAAATGTGTGGTCTCCAAGGCAATGAGTGCTATAGCTTCTCCTAGGTGAGCCAGACACTTGGCTAGTCATACATGAAGCCTCTGAGTCTTTTAGGGTTATCTTCAGCCATCAGATGTGTCTACATATTACACAGAGTTGATCTGTATTCAAAGTTCCATTTTCAAAGGTGTTATATATATTTTAATTATTTTTACATTTATTTATTTATGTGTTTGTTTATTTACTTGAGACAGGGTCTTGCCTTGTAGTTCAGACTGGCCCTGAGCCCCCTATGTAGCCCAGGCAAGCCTCAAACTCAGCAATCCTCCTGCCTCTGCCTCCCTGAATGCTGGGATTATAGGCGTGAGCCATCCTGCCTGGCATATAATTTTTATATACATATATATGTTAAAGAGCTTATTAACATAAAAAGCTCATTAACATAATAAGCTAAAATTTACTTTTGGGTGATTATAGGTATATTAAAGATTTTTAATTATATAAATGATTAGATTTCTTTATAATTTAAGAAAACTGATAACAAAGACCAAGTTGAGTTTATTAATCTATTTGCTTGTGATAAGTACAAATTACTTAAAGAAGATAAGGTATCATATACAGAAGTTTTTCATATTTTTATTATATATCTAGATATATTTTATACTGTGTTAAAGAGTTTAGGAGTAAAAAACAGCTATCTGAATAAATGAATTGGAATTACTGATTCTACATATTGAGATTTTTTTTTTTTTTTTTTTGAGACAGGGTCTCGCTTTGTAGTTCAGGCTGGCTCTGAGCTCACTATGTAGTCCAGGCAAGCCTCGAACTCAGCAATCCTCCTGTCTCTGCCTCCCGAATGCTGGGATTATAGGTGTGAGCCACCACGCCTGGCAGATTATTATTTTATTTTGCCTAATTTTTTTTCTATCCATCTACCTCTCAGCTCTTAGGTAGGAAATTGTAAATTCTCAAAAGTAATTAAGGGCCAGGGATTTAGCTCAGTGGTTCTGAGTCTGCCTGCAAGTCTAAGGTCCTGAGTTTGATCTCCACATATAATAATACCAGGTATGGAGACTCACACCCACCAGCAATCAGTACCACACACCACAATGCTGGGTGTGATGGCTCACACCTACTGTCCCAGCATTTGGGAGGCAGAGGCAGGAGGATTGCTGTGAGTTCAAGACTTCCCTGGGTTACATGAGAGCTCAGGGCCAGCCTGAACTACAAAGTGAGACCCTGTCTCAAAAAAAGAGTAATTAATATTTAGTTTTATAAATATGATTAAAAGACACATTTTTTTGCTTGTTTTATTTTGGTTCTTTTTGGTGTTTTTGGTGTTTTGGTGTCTTTTTGCTGTTTGGGGTTTTTTTGGTACCAGGGATGGAACTCAGAGTCTTGCGTTGGTGAGGTAAGCACCAAAACCACTGAGCTAAACCTCTGTCATTGGACTTTTTTGACAATAAAACATAGGAAGAAATGATTTCTAGAAATCAAGATATTAACTATCTGAAGGGATGGTGAGAGCATTCTATTTTTAATTACCTTAATTTAGAAAATCACTGTTAACTTTACCACCCATGGATTAAATCTTTTTTTTTTTTTTTTTTTTGAGACAGGGTCTCGCTTTGTAGTTCAGGCTGGCCCTGAGCTCACTATGTAGCTCAGGCAAGCCTCGAACTCAGCAATCCTCCTGTCTCTGCCTCCCGAGTGCTGGGATTACAGGTGTGAGCCACCACACCCGGCACTGTGGTATGTGGTATTGATTGCTGGTAGGTGTGAGTCTCCATGCCCAGCATTGTATGTGGTTACTGGGGATTGAACTCAGAACCTTGAGCTTGAGAGGCAGGCACCGGAACCACTGAGCTAACCCTCCGGCCTTAAATCGTTTTTTTTTAGACAGGGTCTCCCTTTGTAGTTCAGCCTGGAGTGCTGGGATTACAGGCGTGAGCCACCACGCCTGGCACTGTAGTATGTGGTATTGATGGCTGGTGGGTGTGAGTCACCACACCCAGTAAAACTGTATGTGATTACTGGGGATTGAACTCAGAACCTTGAGTTTAAGAGGCAGGCACCGGAACCACTGAGCTAACCCTCAGGCCCTAAATCGTTTTTGTAGTTCAGCCTGGAGTGCTGGAATTACAGGCATGAGCCTGGCACTGTGGTATGTGGTATTGATGGCTGGTGGGCGTGAGTCACCATGCCCAGCATTGCATGTGGTTACCAGGGATTGAACTCAGGGCCTTGCGCTTGTAAGGCAGGTGCCAGAACCACTGAGCTAAATCTCCGGCCCTGGATTAAAATTTTTGAATTATAATCACACCAAAAGTTGCAAAACATTTTGAAAGTAGAAGAATATAGAATCTTACTACCCAAGTATTGCTGTCATTTATTTATTTTTTTAAAAATATCTATGATGATATTTTAGAGATAAAATATGGTTAAACCAACAATTAAAATTCAGTATTAAATGTTACATTTTCTAGAAACTGTCCTGAGCATTTGCAAACTGGTGTTATCTCAATTTTAATCAGAATTGTTTAATAGAGGAGGACACCAGACCTGGGAAAGTTCAGCAACTTACTTGAAGCTGTAACGAGTTGCCTAAGGTGTTACTCCTACTTATGACATAACTCTGATTATAATTCTTATAACTTCTTAGGATTAGGTATATTTCATGATTTTTTTTTTAATGATACCAGGGATCAAACTCAGGACCTTCAGCTTGCAAAGCAGGCAGCAGCACCACTGAGTCAAGTCCCCAGTTAGTTATCTTTCCATGGTTAACATTTGAAATCAGTCTGTGTTGACTTAATGGCTGTGTTGTTACCCAGGCTACATCAGGTTGATTTCATTCTGCTCCCAACTGTCTGTACCGGTT
>PVIC010051494.1:0-12453 GCA_004025085.1 Thryonomys swinderianus
TTTTTTTCTTAATTTTTAAATGTCCTTTTAAAATAAGCTATTTTATAAAAGCAAAAACAAGATACATGCTGATAGAGTTTGTTTGTACAAAGATCTCATATTATTAGTATTATTGTCCATACATTTTTCTAGTCCATCTACTTAGTGTTACATCTCTCTTTATCTTTTCTGTTCTCTTTCTCTTTTCTTTCTCTTTCACAATAGCTTTTTTTCTACAGTTCTTCTTCAGACCCCCAAGCCTTAGACTTAAGTTTTACTACATAGCAAACAATTTAAATTTCAAACATATTGACAATAGTCATTACCACAATATTGTAACACATAGACCATGAAAAGTAAAGAGAAAAAAACTAGTTACTAGGGGGAAAACAAACCAGATTTTTTAACTGTGTGAAGCAATTAGCAGCAGACTTTCTTGCAGCTATCTTGGACACAAGAACGATACAGAAATGCCAGAACAGAAGCAGCTTCCATCTTTGTGCACCCTACCTTTTATGTTATTAGTAAAAATCAATTTATAAATATCTCCAGTTATTGGAAAATCCATAAATCTATCAGTCATAGATTCTCTGAAAGAACAGCAATCAATATAAAAAACCAAAAATCATTAAGGAAAATTTTGTTAATGAATTTGATTCTATAAAAATTTAAACCATGTTTTGCAATACTCACTAAGCATACATCTGCGATGATATATTTGGATCCCAGATTTCATGAATATATTCTTAATGTGTAACTTAATAAAGTCAGTATGCAATAGAAAATATCTTGTAGAAAAATGAGTACAAAGAATAAATGGGCATTTTTCATGAGTTGCTCATTAGGACACTAAACATGTAAGAAATGTTGGAATTTAATCTCATTAGAAATTAAGAAGAGAATAAAAAGGAAAAGTGGTATGACATTTCTTATACACTAGACAGGTAAAAGAATGTGTAATATGAGATCTTATATGCAGGTGGTAGGAATTAGCAAAAACATTTTGGAAGATAATTTGGCAACATTTGTTAAAATTAAAAAGTTCATATTTTATGACCCAGAAATTCAACTGCCCAATCTCTAGTAGAGAGAAATGGCTACTCCCATGCTCCAAAAGCATGCATAGGGGTATCCATATGGTGTTGCCCAAAGAACAAAATAGCAACGTGGTTAGCTACTCAGTAATATACTCATTTTACAGTGTCCACAACAAATACTACTACCTGACTCGGAGTCTTTATATTGAAATGCCAATGTGTTATAATTACTAGTTCTTCATTTACCATTTCGAAAATAGATCCTGTCATGGGGGAGCACTTTGGGGATGGAGTGTATTCACCATAAGCTATGGATGAAAATCTATAGCATCTATGACTATAGCTGTCACATACTATGTTGTTCTTCGTGATTCTTTCTGGATAGCTCAAATAATTGTTGGTCGCAATGCCTTTCCATCTGAAACAAAGTATATACTACTCCCACACCACCGAATTTTAATAATTTCAAGAATAAGGCAAGTGCAGCCTATGATGATGTCATTTAAAAATCATTGTTAAGGATGGAATTTACAAGTATGGAATTGATTCTGTTCAGGAAAGCAGAATGGAATGACATTGTTTAACCTTAACTAGAAATTCAGCCAGAACTGGGATAACTTTATGGAAAGAGTATTTCTCATACTGCATCTTTACTTGGTACTCCTCAGTTCCCTGTCAAGTTACCTTAGTGACGTGGCAGAGAGCAAGTGACTATGTCGCGCTATCGGCTGCTAACCTGGAGTAGAACGAAGGCATCTTCCCAAAGGATGTTGTCAGTGTGGGTCTGTCTTGTGCCCGTGGAACTAGACTGGCCGCCGTGCTGTGAGTCTGACGTGGAGACCAACACCAAGGACGACGGCGCGGAGAGGTGGAAGGAGCCTACGTCCGTGATGTCAGCGACGCCTCCCTCGGCCACACACCCCTCGATAACCTACTCTATGAGGCAGTGCTTTGGCACATAATTAAACTTCCTATTATCTGAGGCACAAGTCACAGACATTCTAAATAAACTCACTTTACAGCTGAAAAATATGCTAAAAATTGCAATTCTTTTTTCGTAACACCCACCTTTTCCTTTAAATAAGGGAAGGGAAGACAACTCAAACCTTAGAAATAGAAGTGTTGAGTACTCAATTGGAAAACAGACAAAGAGGAAGGATTCTTGGCCATATGTTTAAATGGGGCATGTAAGGGCTAGAGAAAGAGAAATCTTGCTTGGGGTAACTCAACAGTTTGTATTATGTCAAGATTAAATATTTGGGCTTTGGGGACCTCTTAATACTGTCCCTATTTGGTGTATCAGAAGACATAAAATATTTAATGGAGAGAGAAGATAGGCATTAAAACAGACACCACTGTGTGGTCATCAGTGCTTATTCACCTAATACTTCACAGGTTTCTTTAAAACTGCATCATTAACTTGAAGAAATCACATAAGACACAGACATTATTATTTTATGTTTCATTGTATAGGAATATACACTGTCAACACTTCCAGGATTGTTTATAAATAATTAATAATTATAGGAGCTTCAAGGAGTCCAGAACTTTTTAAACAATAAACATGCTTCTGCTTTGGCTGACACCCTTTCAAATTAATGTACAAATCTAGAACTCACTCACTTCATCCTGATTTAATTGTAAAATGTTTTAGTCTTAATTTTGGCCATAAGTTTTTACATGGTAAAAACTCTTCATTCAAATCTCTTTTCTTCTTTAATGTTTGACTCCACTGTGTATTCCTAACCCTCTGTGAAGCCCAGAGAGGCTCTTCAGTGGTATAAACTGTAGCTTCCATCAGCGGTGCTGGTGGAATTACTGTCTCGATTCATGTGAACATGGACTCTGAGTGGGCAGCACGTTAAAAGAGTGAACCAAGCTGGACACACTCTGGGCTGCAGCCTAGATCACAGGTCACGGAGGTCAGACTTGAGGTCAGTGTATGAGGCAGGGGAGGGTTTCTGTCCTGTGAAGACCTAAGTGCCCATTAGGTTCTGCTGTCTACTGGCTGCTGCCACTGTGGTGCAGTCAATAAGCATTTGTGCAGCACCTACTCTTTACTAAGCCGTGTGTGTGACACTGAGGAAAGGGTCGATAGGGATAAAAGAATAAAGAGCAGGATTGCCCTGCTAGGCATATACACAAAAGAATTAAAAGAATCATCTCATAGTGACATACGTGTACCCATGTTCAGAGCAGCACAGTTTGTGATAGCTCAATCTTGGAAACAACCCAGATGCCCATCAACTGGAGACTGGATAAAGAAGATATAGCTTCTCTATAAAATAAAGTATTACTCTGCCCTAAAGAATGATAAGTTTGAGTCATCAATACTTAAATGGACACACCTTCAGGACACACTCATAAGTGAGATAAATAGGTCACAGATGTGTAAATATCGAATCTGTTCTCTGGTATCAGAAACTGAAGATGTTAATGAGTTCTAGAATGTATGATGGATATTGTGGTATAGAAAATATTCAAAGGAAAATGTGGAAGAGTGAGTAATGAGGGGTAAAGAAAAAAAATGTGGTAATAGAGGGAAATAAAACATGCATTTAGAGAGTGGGGGGGTTGTTTGGGGGTGTGTAGAGGAATAGGAAAAAAATGAGAATTAAATTGTGTCATATACTGGTACAAATTCCCAATATTGAGTGTGATCATATGTGTATATACAATGTGCCAATAAAGATAAAAAATTTTAAAAAAGAATAAAGAGCAGGGAACATGGACTAGCAGAAACGTAACAAGGAATAGCACAGCAATCCCGCCCAAGAGGAATGCACAGCGTAAGGGGTGAGGCAGCTACGCAAGTCATTATGGAACATTATAAACCCTAAAGTAACAGTCTGACCAAAGTAGTCGTGAATGCAGATGGGGCTGCATCTGCTCGGGGCTTCTCTGGGAAAATGATAGACAAGCTTGGTCTTCAAAGAGGAGCACCATGTCTGGAAGGGGGAAGGGAGGAAGAAGCTATTTTGGGTCCGAGAACGATTATTAATGCATCGGGATGCCTTTCAGGAGGTCTGGGGCGCGGGGAGAGTGTGCGTGGAGAGAAATCAGCCGAACAGTCCGGATGATGAAAGACCGGCAGAATGGCGCGAGGAACGCTCGCTCTCCATTCGCAGTGTCCCCCCACGCTGATGGCGTCCTTTCCCCGCGGCGCACGCTGGACAGCTCCGCTTGCTGATCAGTAGCCGGCTGGTTTGTTCATCCGCATCTGCTTAGATCACATCTATTACAGTGTGGTCACATCTACTGCAGTGTGAATAAGGCCCACCGTAGCATCAGTAAACCGATAGGCTTAGGTGAAAAACTACTGCTGAGCAGCTAATGTGATGCATGTTGCTCCATTCTGGGTTCTTTTATACTGAGAAATTGTTAGTATAAAGACCGTTCCTTCTCATGTATCTGTTCTCGTGTATCTAATATTCAAGATTCCTTCTTTTCGAGTCTCCTTTTTTTTTTTTTTTTTGCAAAGTTAGTAATGATTCCTGAGAGAGGAAGATTATACATATGCACACATCTCAGTCATGTCAGTGGTAGAAAAAGAACTCTGACTTGTCTTTGCTGTCAGAATGGCTTGGGAATAGGTGACTCAGTTTCCCTTAAAAATTAAAGCTGGCACTTGGAGAAAGGGTCAGAGGAGCAGAAGATCATTTGCATGTTTGCAGGACACATGTCAATAAGAATTTAAATACTGAAAACATGTACTAATCTATGATATGCTGAAAATAACCCACTGAAGGGCAGCACAGAGTCTTTGAAACCCGCTGAGTTAAGCCTCCATTTTACATGTATGTAATATGTATATTTTGCTCTGAGATCAGAATGCCCAGAAAGTCATAGAAATGCAGACCCAATCAGTGAAAAATGGCCTTAAATTTCACCTGGTCTGACCAGAACACGTGGCCCATCTCAGAGAACACTGTAGAGGAGCAGCATGGTACTTTGCAGTCAGAAACCCTGGGTATTGTTTATAAATAATTAGTAATTATAGGGGCATTAAGGAATCAGGGTTGAGAATTAAATACCATTAGATCCTTTAACTTTTACTTGTCCCCAGTGCACAGGACCTGGTCGATACGTAAATTTAAAAATATTTGTGGATTCTTCATAAAGAGTGAAAATTAATTATTATCACTATTATCACTGCTGATGGTAGTAAGTGCATCATGAGACTTTTTAATAATTTAACTAAAACTAGACTATTCTCCCTCCTTGCTTTTTGCAGACAGTTCACCATGTGAAGTTTGAAGGAAATAAGATTCAGTAGCACATTTTTAATGTGCTAAAATATTTTCAAATGCTTTCCAGTGCCATTTGCATATAAACAATTTGCTAATTACAGATGATTTATTCAGTTATTAAAATAGACCCTCTATAACGTGTGTTTGGCAGTCTCATAGTGGTTACTCTTTCTTACTTTACTTCCAGATAAATGGCATGTATTTCTGCAGGAATATTTTGTTTTAGATTTGCTTTTTAACCAGTTCACTTGCCTTACTTCACACGCTGTTCCATCCAAATACTGAATCAGTGAATCCTTAGTGTGTTAGTTCATCTGGTACTCAAAATAACTGTTATCGCTAAAGCCTATGAACTCTTGGTACTACTTATATCCCTGTTTGCTCACGATGAATAAATGCTTACAAAACATAAGAGCGATGTTCTTTTTACTTTTCTTTCTTTGTGTGTGTGTTTTGTTGTTGTTGTTGTGTTTTTTTTTTTTTTGCTTTTTGAGACAGGGTCTCGCTTTGTAGTTCAGGCTGGCCCTAAGCTCACTATGGTGCCCAGGCAAGCTGCTGCGAACTCAGCAATCCTCCTGTCTCTGCCTCCCGAGTGCTGGGATGACAGGCATGAGCCACCACGTCCGGCATTGTGGTATGCGGTGTTGATTGCTGGTGGGCGTGTCTCCACGCCCAGCATTATATGTGTAACCGGGGATTGAACTCAGGACCTTGCGCTTGTGAGGCAGGCGCTGGAACCACTGAGCTAACCCTCTGGCCCTGTGTGTGTGTGTTTTTTAGAAACAGGGTCTTGCTATGTCGTTCAGCCTGGCTATGAACTCACAGCGATCTTCCTACCTCAGCCACCTGAGTGCTGGGATGACAAGCCAAGAGCGGCGTTCTAAGGCAATTAACTGCCCAGTTTTCCCAGGGTGTGTAGTAGAAAAAGTCCCGGTAAAGGACACCCATCCATTCTGATTGCAAAAAGCATTAATAGATACATTGCATCTCACTGAATAAACTTCAGATTCTCTATGTCCAACTTTGGAGAGTAGTGTTCATATTTACTTTTTTTTTTTTGAGACAGGGTCTTGCTTTTCTAGTTCAGGCTGACCCTGAGCTCACTATGTAGCCCAGGCAAGCCTCGAACTCAGCAATCCTCCTGCCTCTGACCTCTGGAATACTGGGAGTACAGGCTTGAGCCACCATGCCCGACATTTGTGATATGTGGTACTGACTGCTGGTGGATGTGAGTCACCACACCGGAATTGTTGTATGTGGTTACTGGATCAAACCGGTGACCTTGCCTTTGCTAGGCAGGCTCCAGAACCACTGAGCTAAATCTCTAGCCCCACACTTACCTTTGATACGATTATTTTGTTCAAGAGAGAGCTTATGTCACAGGCAGGCCTCACCCGAAGATGTAACTCAAGGATTTGGTACAGAAGAAAGAATCTCAGGCCAGGTGGGATTCTAATCTCAGTTTTGCTACCGGTGAGCTGTGTGACATTGTCTATCACCTCTTGGGACTCATTTTGCTTACTGACGTTAGATCAGGTTGAAAGTGAGAATCTTAGTCACTTCCCTAATTTTATCACGTCTCCAGTATTCTCCAATCTACTGTGGATGAAAATAGCGTTATATCCACAGTAAAAGGGCCTTTTAAATCACTCTAAGAATTTTCTTAGAAGATACATAATGTTTGACTCAGACCTTTACTATGCAGTCTGAGTGTGTTCCCAGTCGGTCGCGGGTTAGAAGTTTAGTTCTGGTTTGGGGGTGCTGAAATGATGAGAGGTGAGGCCTAGAGAAAGGCCAGTGGTCCGGGGAGAGCGTTCCTCGGGAGGAGATTGAGGCTGTTCTCTGTAATGGCCCAGTTTTCATGGAACAGGCTGCTAGGCAGCAAGTCAGACTGTCTTGCTTCCTTGCTTGCTTTGTGTATTGCCATGTGACCCTTTCTGCATGTGGATGGCTCCTTGTCCATTTCTCCGTCATGAAGCAAAGCAGCCAAGGAGCTCCTCCCAGGCTGAGCAAACGCTGGCGGCATGCCCTCTTGGGCTTCTAGATTTGGGAACTGAATGTACCTCTTTTCCTTATAAAAGAACTCAGCATCAGTTGCTTTGTTGCAGCAACATAAAACAGACTATTGTAACAAACATGCACCAAGAAAGAAGGTATAGGGTAAAATACTGATTTAGCTAATCAAAGATGATCAGTGTCTCTTTCTGAACTACAGAGCCTAAGTTCTAGCCCTTTCGCTGCTGTTGATAAGATGAACAACCTCCAGTGAGTCATGGGTCAAGTGACTTGGTTGTATTTAATGTGACAGTATCTTAGACACTATGGTCCTTTTTTAGTGCTAATAAGATATGAATAGTTGTACAAATAACCACATCAGTAGTTGTGTGCTGGGTAATGAATGATATAATTTCCTTTGTATACTTACTTTCTTATATTTGAGTTGACAATTTTCTCTGTTTAGTGACTTTTTACATTTTATTTACCAATTGTATTTGCGGTATGATAACTTATGAGCTGGTTTAATCAGAAACTAGTGATCTTATATGAATATTTTTCCTGAAATTCTTCTCAACTGCGTCCAAAGTCTCAGTTTGATTGAGAAATACTTTTCTTATATGTTCTTTAATGAACAAGGATCTTCCAAGCTGTATGTATATCCTATAATTGGTATTTAGCATCACCAGTCATACTAATATATATATAAGCCTCTCTTAAAATTTGGTTACATTATTTTCATCTTCACTAACACTGTAATAGAAGCAGCTAAATTGAGCGTGTTTGTTACTTTATTCAGCATTTAGATTTCTTTTTCAAAAATATTATATCTTATGTATGAGTTTTTAGTGATAAGCTCATTTAAAATTTTTTAGTTCTTATAATTTTGACAATATATCAAGAGGAGCTGATTTAGGAAAACATTGTTTTCTGATCCCTACTGTGAAGGGGTTTATTACTAATTATTTTTGACATTTTACCTTTAAAAGTATAAAAGGTTATTATTGTACAGAAAGACTTTTTGATCAAGGAAATATTAAATCTATATTTAAATCTCTAAATCTTTTTCTTTTTTAAGGTCTGTATCTAAAATAAATAATTTAAAAGTCACTTTTCTCTACACTTTCTGGAGTTAAATCTTCTCAGCTATTCCCTTGTTTTAATAGATACATACAAACCCACTGAATTCTTTATTTCTTCATTTCAAGCCTGTTTAACATTTAAATAATGTCTTTCTAAAATGTTAGAAAATTGGATCCCTGAGTTTAATAATCTCATAAGAAGCAAGAACAAAATGAATGGAACTTTTAGTTTTTATTGGTCATAGTATTGAATTTAGCTGCAGAATAAAATGAGATAGTATGGTTTAATAGAGGGGCTTTATCAAATTACTTGAAACTGAAACTTTAAAAGAGCTTGCTTAGTTTCTATTTCTTACATTCTTTTTTTGATTAATTTCTGAAAAATTATCAACTTCAAACCATGCTGTATAAAATCGGCAAGTTGACTGCATTGAGGCAAGTTGACAGCATTATTATATGCTGATGAAATTTCACTGTAGTCATTTCATGCAACAGCTACTTTTTTGAGCGCCTTCAGAAGCCCAGATTCACTGGAAGAAGCAGTAAGGAAGTTTCTTGTCCTCAGGGAGCTGACATAGTAGAGTTGAGGAAGAAAAACATACATCTCGCACCACCCAGAAAATGTATGCTTGTTAACTTTCAGAAATCAAAGCAGGGCAATGGGCAATGTTTCAGAAAGTAATTCAAAATGAGGAAGAAAAATCTAATCAAAGAAGGGACAATATGCATTGAGGCTCCCATGGATACTGGAGCTATAGGGAGAAAATCCAAACTGGGGGAAGAATAGACAAAATGAGATTATTTGGGTACAGGCCTGGGTTTGGACTGAAATGGGGAAGGGGAAGGACTATACTAACACTTCCACTGTTGGCTGTAAAGGGGCATAAGTGTAACCCAGTTACTGTCATGAGATCAGACATTGGCCAAGTCATCCAAGTGATGAGGATTTTTACGTTCTGTCCAAAGAGGAAAGTTCCTATTCAACTCTGGTTGTTGCAGCCAGGAATGAGGCAGATCTGGTGGGCTAGGTCTTCAGAGGTTTTAAATGCAGCCAGAACCTGGATGTTAAAATAAATTTTAATTTGGAGTGTTGACTTTAAACTACAGGGCAACCCAAATTAAGAATACCTGTTCGTGTGGTCTGAATTAAAACTTATCGGTTTACAGTTCTGTACTATAATAAAGACACATGGAAGGTTTAAACCAGAGATTGGCATGCCTGTGAGAAAGTGGATCTAGGTTGCCATGTGAGGAATTATCAGGAATTAGTAGAGGCAAAAGAGAATCTCTGGAAACTGTGAAGAAGGGCTTCTTTACCAGGAAAATTCCAAAGATGTGTCAGAACTTGGAAATGTTAAGTTCACATGCGAATATAAAATTCATGAGGAAGTCTACTCCAAGATTTTTAGCTTGGGATTTGGGGTTAATGAAGATAAACAGCTAGTTGATGGGTTAGGGGAGAAAATGTACCAATTTATTAGGTATATTCCAGGCTTTACTAAGATATGAAAGGGATATTCTGCAGCTAGTTGGAGACTATGAACTAGTGAGAAGGAGATAGAAAAATGTCTAAATTGATTAGGTATTTGAATCATCTCCTCTGTGTGTGTATGTATGTATATATACTTTTTCCTCATATAGAAATAATTTATGCAGGACCTTTCATTTTTGTACTTGAGAAATGTAACAGGTTGGCTCACTTTCCAAGTATGGACCACCCTATGTTTGTACATGCAGATGCTCACACGTTCACGCATGCATAGTATCACTGGGTATTTTTTGCAAATGAAAATACAGGAAGCCCAATTAAATTTGCATTTCAGCAAAACAATGAATACATTTTTGTGTAAGTATGTTCCAAATATTGCATAGGATTTGTTATACCAAAATATTCATTGTTCATCTGAATTCCAAATTTAACTGGAATCCTGTGTTTCCTTGGGACTCTGTGCGTGGTGTATTCAGGCCATCATCATAGCTCTCTGGGAACACTGCTCTAGTCCTCTGTCTTGTTTCCACTTTTGCCTTTCTTCTCACAAAGGCCATAGGATGAAAAATCTGATTCTGTCATCTCCTTGCCCGCATTCTTTCCTTTTCATTTTTGTGAATTTTTATTGATACATGTTTGTGGTACATAGTAAATACATTCATCTTTGCAGATTAGTATAGAAAGTATATGGCACTCGGTCCTTTCTACCTTCTCTTTTCTCCTTCACATCTCCTGCCCTTAAGCGCTCTTCCCATCTCCACAAAGTGTGTCTCCTTGTTTCCTGTTATCTTCCTTTCACTTTGCTATGTAACAAAATAACTCACAGCAGCTATATCTTGAGAGCATGCTCCAGGCCCTTCGGTAAATGGATAAGTAATGAATGTGTGTGTGTGTGTGTGTGTGTGTGTGTGTGTGGTATATATCCAAAATGGGCTACTAGTCAGCTATAAAGAAGGATAGAAATCAAATCAGTTATAGCACGACTGTACCTTGTTTCTGAGATCAGACAAGACCTATGTACAAGATGGTATGGCTGTAGACCAAAATGGATGTACCTTGAAACCATAATGCTAAGTAAAATGAATTGGATGCAGAAGGTTAAATGTCTCAAGGTTCTTCTTATAAGAGATCCCAAAGAACAAATTTGTTTTTCAGTATGGGAGCTATAACAAAAGGGTTTACCAGTCAGATAAATCCTTTTAATTGTTTTTTTTAAAATTTTACCTGGAGATAAAGTCTTGGAAGTTGCCCAGCTGACCTTGACCTTGTGATCCTCCTTTCTCAACCTGCAGAGTAGCTGGATTGTGAAAGTACACCACTAGGCTTTTAATGGCTTTTCTTTGTATTTACAATAAAATTCAAACACTACTATGGTTTACAGTGATCCAGCCCATATCCCTTGCCAACCTCATCTCATATACACAATTGTCACCTGTAGGGGCCAAATTGTGTTTCTTTACTCCTTTTTATTTTCTTTAACCGTTCAAACTAATTCACACCCTCAAGCTTGTCCACTTACCCTTGGCTGCTTTGAAGTACCCTTTCTCTAGTTTTTTGTTCACATGGTTCTTTATCATCACTCGTTTTAATTCCAATGTGACTCCCTCTAAGAGGTCTTCTGTCTTCTCTCTAAAATAGAATTTTTCAGCTTTGGTACTATTGATATTTTGAGTTGTATAATTCTTTATGGAGAAAAGGCTATAATGAGTTTCAAAGATAGATACTGAGTAGCATCCCTGGCCTCTACACTAGATGTTCTCAGTTATGCCAGTTAAAAGTGCCTCTAGACACCACCATGAAACCCTAGAGTGAAAAATCATGCCTGGCTAAGAATCACTGAAGCATCTAGCTCCCTCCCATTGTATTTCTAGCTTATTAACCTATTTTCTTTAAAAACATACTTTAATAGGATGAGATCCCATTTGTTGATTTCTTCTGCTAGTTCTCATGCTTTAGAGGTTTTGTTCATAGTCTTTCCCTAATCCAGTGTCTCCAAGAATTCTACCTAACTTGTTTTGCAGAAGCTTTACTGTTTCTGCCTAAATATTTAGGTCTCTAATCCACTTTGATTTTAATTTAATACATGGTGAAAGAGAGAGATCTAGCTTTAATCTTTGGCAAGTTAAAGCACCATTTATTAAAGAGGATATCTTTCCTCCACTGAGGATATTTGGCTCTTTTGTCAAAGATGAGGTGGTGTAACATATCTGAAGTAGATTCTGGATCTTCTAATCTATTCCATTGGTCTGGGCATGCTGTCTCATGCCTGTAATCCCAGCACTCAGGAGGCAGAGGCAGGAGGATTGCTGAGTTCGAGGCTTGCCTAGGCTACACAGTGAGCTCAGGGCCAGCCTGAATTATAAAGCGAGGCCCTGTCTGAAAAATAAATAAATAAATAAATAAATAAATAATCTATTCCATTGGTCCTTGGGTCTGTTACTTTGCCAGTACCATATTTTCTTTCTTTCTTTTCTTTTTTTTTTTTTTGCTTTTTGGAGACAGGGTCTCGCTTTGTAGTTCAGGCTGGCCCTGAGCTCACTATAGTGCCCAGGCAAGCCACCGCGAACTCAGCAATCCTCTTGTCTCTGCCTCCCGAGTGCTGGATTACAGGCGTGAGCCAC
>PVIC010051495.1:0-12461 GCA_004025085.1 Thryonomys swinderianus
TTTGAACTTGACAGGAACCCTGACCATCACTCTGAAATTCAACCTTATAATGACCCTGACCTTCATTTTGAGCTTCATGCTTACAGACTACATAATCATCAACCTGATTCTGTTCTGGAAGTAGACTTGAGAGCTGACACTATTTACTGAACTTCAAGGGGCACTGATGCTAAATCTAGATAGTGATCCATGGTTCTAACAATGACCATGTCCTGACCTCTCATTGTTATCCTGCACCCGCCACAGACATTGCATTGGATCGACCTTCATCTTTCTGTCCCTGAATATTCCTCATCCTGACAATGACTCTGACCCCATGAATTTGACACTTAAACTTGACATTGACCCTTATGCTAGATCTCATCTTACTTTAGCCAGATCCAGGACCAGGAAAGGGTTATGTCCAGGGTCAGTGTCAAGACCAGAATAAGTTAGTGCAAGAGCCACTGCAAGGGTGAAAGCTAGTCCCTAGGTCAGAGGGACGGAAAGGATGAATGTGAACTTAAGTCTCGGGCTGAAATGAGTGCAAAGCCAAGCCGAGGATGGATACCAGAAACAGTGAGAATAAAGGTAAGAGAGCCGTGTCAAGGTCAAGGCAAAGCGGGGACTATAGAAGCTCCCAACATAAATGATGTGCGGGACAGGAGTTAATACAGCGGGGTAAAATGTGCTGGGTTCCATGATGCTTAACCGGTGGGGTTGAAGTGCAGGCTAACCCGACACTGCGCAGACGGAAGTGTGGTGGGGTGGACTGATTACTGGGTGGACCGGTCGGCCGGAAGCCGGAAGACGGGCGTGGTAGCAGAAGATACTTGAGATGGCTCTGCAGCTGGGTCCTGACGAACTGCTATATGTATTTTCTTTCCTGAAGGCCCGAGACCTGCTGTGCGCCGCGCAGGTGAACAAGGTGAGAGCCCGGCTCGTGGTCGCTAGTGTGTCCCAAAGCAGGAGCATGTCCTGGCCTCCTCAGAAGTCAAAAGTATGGTGCCCTGGAGCGCTGACGAAAAGCACAGGAGGGCCGGGCGTGGTGGCTCACTCTGGAGGCAGAGACAGGAGGATTGCTGAGTTCAAGGCTTGCCTGGCTACATAGTGAGCTCAGGGCCAGCCTGGACTACAAAAGCGAGACCCTGTCTCAAAAAAAATAATAAAAAAATAAAAGAAGAAAAGCACCTGAGGGAGCGTGCCGAAAGCGTTTGGTTTCGTTTCGGGACCATTATACTGTGGTCCGTTAGCCCTGACCTCTCCCTTACGCTGGGCTTTTTTTTTTTTTTTTTTTTTTTGAGACGGTCTCGCTTTGTAGTTCAGGCTGGTCCTCAGCTCACTAGGTAGCTTAGGTATCCTCCAACTCAGCAATGCTCCAGCCTCTGCCTTCCGAATGCTGGGATTATGGGTTGCGCCCCACACCCGGCATTGTTGTGTGTGGTTACCGGGGATTGTACTCGGGACCTTGAGTTTGCAAGGCAGAGGCGGAACTACTGAGCTAAATTGCTGGTCCTCCTTTTTGCTTCTTAAGCAGTGCCAGGTACTCTTCGTGCACCCTGGGTCGCCAAGGCCATAATTATAGTTTTATATACTCAGTGAAATATTGGGTTTTCACCTCTTTTTTTAGTGATTAAGCTGAGTATCAAAGAGAGATTTGCCTAAGGTGACCCACAGAGTCACCCACTGCTTGGTTATTGGTACCCTGCCTATTTTTATAGGAGGAGTTTAGCTATAAGAGCAGCAAGGTTTGAAGGAGAGGTGCTTTATGTCCTTTGATAGCACCAACCTTTGTTGGTTATTTACCCCGTAAGTCTAATGTGATCTATATTTCCTACCTTACATCATTGTGAAGGCCAGGAATTGACAGAAGGATTCATAAAGGTGGCTATTTATTTTGCAGGGTATATTACAGTTAGATTTCACTTGAGTTTTGAACTAGAAACTATGGGAAAGGAAAATGCTCAGACTTTTGCTTGATTTGGTTTTGCAAAATACTAACTTTACATCCTTACCAGTTGAACTTACTTCTTAAGGGCCTAGAAATTTTGATCTAGCAGATGAGTGAGCCCTGTTGAAGTGGATCATGAGCTCAGAAGGAATCTGCGTTGCTTCTACCAGGGCTTTGAAATACACATTTCTGGGAGAGGATCTTCTGACGGGCTGGATCACCTAAGGCTGGAGAGCCTTGTCTGCTGAAATTGTTAGGGTCTAGTATCCTAAGCAGCTTAGCTGGGGAGGCCAGGAGGTTTCAGAAGGCAGGCCTGAGCCTGAGGGAAAGAGGTTTGGTAGTCTGAGTCCCATTCCACTTGGGGAAACATCATGAGCCTCTTGAATGTACTTTTGCAGGAGAATTTTTGAGAACAGAGCCTAACCACACTCTCAGGAGAGGTTAATGTCATTCTGCCATCCTGGCATCTCTGGACCTTCCCCTTAGCCATTGTCTTAGTCTACTTATTGCTACACCCATCATAGAGGGCCTCTGAGGTCCTTTCTGGCCTTCTCTGCTCACAGATGCCAAAGCCACCTTCCTAAAACACAATTTGACCCTGCTGCTCCCCTCTTCGAAGTTCTCAGGTAGCTTCTCACTATTTTTGCCATTAAGAGTTTTGGAAATTAGTCTAAGCCAATCTTCAACACCTGTTCCCATTTTTCCCCAACCAAAACCTTGTGTTCTGATTAAAGGAGTTACTCACCCATCTTTTTCCCACTTAGGAATTCTAGTAGCGCAGCTGTTCTCTTTCCCAGTAATGCTTCAGCTATTCCTTTAGAGAGCAACTACTCATCCTTTGAAATTTGATCTGATTGGGCTCGGGATTTATTTAGCTCAGTGGTTCTGACATCTGCCTGGCAAGTGCAAGGTCCCAAGTTCAATCCCCAGTACCATATGCCACAATGCTGAGGATGGTGACTTGTGCCTATAATCTCAGCACTTGGGAGGCAGAGGCGGGAGGATTGCTGTGAGTTTGAGGCTTGCCTGGGCTCTACATAGTGAGATCAGGGCCAGCCTGAACTACAGAGCGAGACCCTGTCTCAAAAAAAAGAATGGTATTTGATCTGATTGTCCAGATTTGTGTAAATCCATATGATGAGTTTCCTTAAGTTTGGGCTGAGTGTGGTTTAGCTCTTTGTTCCTTTTAAAGGGCTTAGTAACTGATGACTGATCAGACATCCTGTCCCTCCTTGTTCTAGGTCTGGAATGAAGTCTCACACACCAAGGAACTGTGGAGGTGAGTAAAGGAAGGTTAAAAATTACAGCTTGGCATCCTGGTGCATGTCTGTAATCCCAGCACACTGAGAGGAAGACTGCAAATTTGAGCACAGCTTGGTAACTTAATGAGATCATATGTTTAAAAAAAAAAAAAAGGAGGACTAGAGATTTAGCTCAGTGGTTCTGGTGCCTGCCTCACAAGCACAAGTGCAAGATCCTGAGTTTGATCCCCAGTAACTACATACAATGCTGGGCGTGGTGGCTCATGCCTGTAATTCCAGCACTAGGGAGGCAGAGACAGGAGGATTGCTGAGTTCGAGGCTTGCCTGGGCCACATACTGAGCTCAGGGCCAGCCTGAACTGCAAAGCGAGACCCTGTCTCAAAAATTAAAAAAAATTTAAAAAATTTAATAAAAAGGATTGGGGGATCTGCATCACCTAGAAATTCCTTTCTGGTAGGGCCATGAGACTGTCAGGTGGAGTGTTGATAGAAAATAGAGTTATCAACTGGGGAAAAAGTGAACAGCAAATGAATGCACCTGACTGACAGAAGACAAATCTACAAAAATATCTCATTATTTTTAATTCAGCTTTGGTATAATACCCTAGCAATGTGAGTACGTATGGTAGAACTTACAGAACCGAAAAAAAAGAAAACATTTTGACTAAAGAAAATTATGTGTGGGGGCCGGAGGGTTAGCTCAGTGGTTCCGGCGCCTGCCTCTCAAGCGCAAGGTTTCTGAGTTTGATCCCCGTAACCACATATAATGCTGGGTGTGGAGATTCATGCCCACAAATAATCTACACTGCATACTACAATGCCGGGCGTGGTGGCTCACGCCTGTAATCTCAGCACTCGGGAGGCAGAGACAGGAGGATTGCTGAGTTCGTGGCGGCTTGCCTGGGCACCATAGTGAGCCCAGGACCAGCCTGAACTACAAAGTGAGACCCTGTCTCAAAAAAAAAAAAAAAGAAAAGAAAAGAAAATTATGTGTGTACAACGAATTATTACTTTGCAACAAAGGATATGTTTGAGTCATTTATGGGAAAGTAGGTGCACCTTGAGATCATCATGTTAAATGAAATCAAACACAAGCTTAAATACCCCGTAGTTTCTTTTATATGACTACCTGGAGTCTATATCATTTAAAGACCAAAATAAAAGGTAGATAATAGGAAACAGGGAGGTAGATCTTTAGCATATGGAAAGGTGATCTAGAGATGAGGGAAGGGAAAGGCAAGTAAGTAAGTTAGGCGCTGCACCTGCCTCACAAGCACAAGGTCCTGAGTTCAATCCGTGGTTATAGGGGGGAATATATTATTAAGAGATATTAGATACATTTACCAACTCCCCACAATGAATGTAATTATCATGTACTACAAATGTATTAGCAAAAAATTCTTTTAAAAAGAAAATACAAAATATTTTAATGATTAAATTACTAAATTTTGCTAACTTATTCTTCCTTTAGAACTGGACATCTTTTCTTTTGTAGCAAGAATTAACTACCAGAAGCTGAAAAAAGGAAAAAAATAATACAGAACTCTTACCTCTTGTTGAATACAGTACACCCTTGACTATCAAGAAGTTGTTATCACTATAGCCATTTAAGGTGGAAAATTTCTGTTCACATGTGAACATTCTATAAAACATGGAGGAATCTATTTTGAGAATAACTACGACTTGAGATAATTGAGAATCTAGGAATGCCAGCCTTACCATATGTAGTTTACAGTGTAAACATAGCACTGTTCTATTCGTTGCTTTTTCTTAGTAACATTTATTAGAAAAATCATCTTTTAGTTTTGAAGAGAACATTCACTACAAATTAATCTTTATCCCTGCAATTTGATGTAACACTTGGTTCTTGAAATTGATTTTTCTGTAGGTAAGTGGACAAGATAATGTCTTGCCAAATGTGTTTCTCAGAAATTGTATGAACGGTTACATGGGTAAGATTCCAATGCAATTGTTCTCCAATTTTAGTATATATGCTGCCAAAGTATGCATTGGTCTTTGTTCTTGTCTTTACTGATAAGCCAGGGTAGAACTTTTTCCTCTGAATGAAATATATATTTCTGTGAGAAATTTAAAAAAATTCTCTTCAGCATACTACATGCCCTTCACAGAGTATCACATGTTACATGTTTACCACAGGTTCCTGTGTAAGCTGTTCAGGTTTCTGTAGGCCATATCACTAGTGAAATTTCAGTTTGTTACTGTTCCATAGCATTTATGCTGAACTTTTTAGTGTGAAGTCATACCTCGTCATTGTTCTGTAAAGTCCAAGTTTTATATCTTGGAAGCCACTCCATGTGAGTCAGCCTTATACATATAAAGTAACCTGGGAGGCCTAGAGGCCCTGTCTCCCCACTGACTCCCCCATATGAGCTGTAGAATCCTCCCCAGTGTCAGACGCTCTCTAGTGCCTAATACAGGCTGAGACGTAGTTGACCAGTAAAGATAGATACTGGCTGTGTGGTACCTGTTTACATGGAGTGTGGACCAGTTATTCCCCATTTGACCCCATGTTTTTAAGGGTGTTGGACTGGAGCCAGAGGATGCCAGTCAGTACTGGTGTATCCTAAGTGCTGAAAGCCTCCATCTGACAGATCCTCTAGCCCTTTGCAAGAAATGCCGACTTTGTTTGAGCACAACTCCCATAACATAAGGTGCTACTTTGTTCTGGCACTTAGTAACTGGAACCCAAAGGAGGTAATAAAGAGCACCAGTAAAAGTATAGGAATATATAACAGTAATATATTTGCAACCTTTTTCCCCCATCAGATTTAAGAGATAGCTGCATAAAGTAATAAATATGAATCTCTTGATGAGCTTACAGTTTGTAAAGATGTAATTGTGACAGTACTACTGTAACCAAATCTCTCCTTCTGGGCCCTTGTCCTGAAGGTGAAAGAAAAGAAAGCCAACAGGACAGATGTGAGGAAGGGACCAAGTATGGTTTACTAGAACAAAAGGAAAGCCCAAGGGAGAGTATAACTGAGGTATCTAAATCTTCAGGTTTATGTGCAGTTTTTGGCATGGGAAAGAGCAGAAAGACTTGGGAAAAATGAAGATAGGCAGTTACCCCAGCTTGCTAGTCTTGTCTTCAGCAGATTTTATTGGTCCTTCTGTTAGTGGCTTTTGTTTTGTTTTTTTAGTTTTTTGAGACAGGGTCTTGCTTCATAGTTCAGCTGATCCCAAAGTAACTATGCAGCCCAGGCCAGCCTCAAACTCACAGCAATCCTCCTGCCTCTGCCTTCCAAGTGCTAGATTATAAGTGTGGGCCACCACACCCAGCCGGTCCTTTGTTATTGGGGCACAGTTAGGCCTGTGTCCCTTGCACTCCAGTTTCCAGAGGCTTACCTCCTCTTGCCTTTAGTTTATTCAGTTCACTCGGGCCATGCCTGTCCCTCTATCTCCTGGTCTCAGTAGGACAGAGTCAGAGAGGAAGCATCTCTGTAGGACCAAATGTTTCATTTATTTTTGAAAGTAAATTGGTATTGATCAGGATTGGGTTGTTTTTTGTTTTTTGTTTTTTTTTTTGAGACAGGGTCTCACTTTGTAGTTCAGGCTGGCCCTGAGCTCACTATGTAGTCCAGGTAAGCCTCGAACTCAGCAATCCTCCTTCCTCTGCCTCCCAAGTGTTGGAATTACAGGCGTGCACCACCACACCAGGCACTGTGGTATGTGGTATTGATTGCTGGTGGATGTGAGTCTCCACGCCCAACATTGTATGTGGTTACCGGGGAATCCAACTCAGGACCTTGCACTTGCGAGGCAGGTGCCGGAACCACTGAGCTAACCCTCTGGCCCAGGACTGGGT
This sequence comes from Thryonomys swinderianus, assembly GCA_004025085.1. Taxonomy (NCBI): domain Eukaryota; kingdom Metazoa; phylum Chordata; class Mammalia; order Rodentia; family Thryonomyidae; genus Thryonomys; species Thryonomys swinderianus. The sequence continues at coordinate 7,018 of PVIC010051495.1, forward strand.
TTTTAAATTTAAGATTTAAAGGGTAATGTCCAAGATAACCACTAAAAAGTAACTAAAAATATGGTAGAGAGTTGACAAGAGAATTAAAGGAGTGCAGTAGAAATATGATAAATCAGAAGCAGCATTAAGTGTATAAGCTCTAACAGGTATACCCTAAATTTTTCACAGTAACTTCACCTTACTTAGAACACAGTAAGTCTATAATATTAAAAGAAAAAAATATTTAACACAAAATAGGGCAGTCATGGAGGAACAGAAGGGGAAAGATAAGATATAAAAAACAGCAAAATTGCATACATATATTTTATCTTAGCAGTAATTACATTAAATGTATATGAAATTTCATATTCCAACAAAAAGCACAGGCTGACAGAATTGGTAAGAAAAACAAATCATCCACTTTTGGGCCAGAGATATAGCTCAGTGGTTCTGGTGCCTGCCTAGCAAGCACAAGGTCCCTGGTTCAATCCCTGATAACCACATACCACAAAATTGGGCATGGTGACTCACTGGCCACCAGCAATCAATATCACATACCACATTGCCGGGCGTAGTGGCTCATACCTGTAATCCCAGCACTTGGGAGACAGAGGCAGGAGGATTGCTGTGAGTTTGAGGCTTGCCTGGGTTACAGAGTGAGCTCAGGGCCAGCCTGAACTACAAAGCGAGGCCCTGTCTCAAAAAAAAAAATGGACAATTGTATACGTTCTAGTAATAGCAACAAACATGGAAGGCTGATGGAACTGAAGCCAGAAATAGGGTGCTCACTTTGGCAGCACAAATACTGAAGCCAGAAATAGGTAATGCAATAGTAAGAATTGTCTATTGAAAAGAATTTACCTTTTGAATCCTGTTGTTCTACTTCTCCGTGCCTTTTTTTCCTCATAATGGGCATTCCCTGCTTCATAGAGTTGTTATGAAGGTCAAGATAGTGCATGTCTGACAGGTAGCTAGCACTAGAAAGGTAGCTAGAGAAAAAACAATGATTTTTCTGCCAACCATCTCCACCTGTTGAGTGTTCAGATCAGAGACCATCCATCTCCACTATCCTATAGGATACATAGAGTGGATGGTCTGTATTTCAACCAGTGAGTACCAGTTCAATGAAAGGAAAAAGTCTGTGATTTCTGCTGTGTCTTCAGACTATACTGTGTTTGCCTGGGATTTGCATTCAGTGTTAATCATTTTTCCCATTTTATAGGAAAGGAAGTTGAGACCTAGTAGGCAACAGGAGTTGTTCCAAGAGGTTTGAAAGCCAGTAAATGGCAAAAGTAGAATTCAAAGGTAGGCTAGCTCTAAACTTCATGACAGCTACATCATGCTAGCATCGTGGTTTTTTTTTTTTTTTTTTTCTTTTTGAGACAGGGTCTTGCTTTGTAGTTCAGGCTGGCCCTGAGCTCACTATGGTGCCCAGGCAAGCTGCCGCGAACTCAGCAATCCTCCTGTCCCTGCCTCCTGAGTGCTGGGATTACAGGCGTGAGCCACCACGTCCGGCATTGTAGTATGCGGTGTTGATTGTTGGTGGGCGTGTCTCCACGCCTAGCATTATATGTGGTTACCAGGGATCGAACTCAGGAACCTTGCACTTGCGAGGCAGGCGCCGGAACCACTGAGCTAACCCTCCGGCCCCCGTGGTTATTTTTTTTAGGCATCTGTGTCTGAGCCGCTGGTCCTCTTGCAAAACCTCCCGGATGGTCCTGGGCACACAGACATGGAAACAGTACTATCTCTGCCGATCTGAGCTGGAGTTCCGAGTGGCTTCTGGGCGGCCTGGGAAGGATTTCATCTGCAAAGCAATTGCTGGGCACACAGGTACAAGGAGGAGACTGCAGTAGCCATGCCCACTCTTACTGCTCGTGCTCTCCCTGGGAGAATCCAAGGCATCTGGCATTTATGCAGTAACGGAAAGTGCCATTCACCAAGCACATATCTGACCTGATTCTGTGTTGTTATGTGAGCCTCACAGTAACCTGTGAAGAAGCACTGTTATATGTTTCAGAAACAGAGTCAGGAATCATTCACTAGTAGGTGATGAACAGTCCTGGGAATAGAGCCCAGTTGTACCTCGAAAGCTGCTATTTTTTCCTTTTTATTATTCCCTAGGTAAGCATCCATTGTGTTACTGAGCTGGAGAAAGAAGAGTGGTTTTTCTGCCAGCTCTCTCCACCATTTGAGCATTCAGATCATAGACTCCATCTTCGCCCTCTCATAGGATACATAGAGCGACTGGCCTACATTTCGACCAATGAATACCGGTTTGATGGAAGGGAGAAGTCTGTGATCTGTACTGTGTCCTCAGACTGTACTGTGCGTGCCTGGGATTTGCATGCGGTGAGCTGGCCCTTAGAAAGGGAAAGTGACAATGAAGTTGACTTACTTGTACTTGGTCTTACTGAGTTATCTTAGCAAACTCCTGAGATAGGAAGTGGGAGCCCCTTCTTTGTAGATAAGAAAACTGAACTTGCAAGAGGCTCATTCATCATGTGATGTCATACTACACCAAGCACTTGAGTGAACCTGTATTTGACATGTTAGCTCAGCCGGTCTCACAGGACAATTTCCTGGCTTCCGACTGTGTTGCCTCAGGGCAACACACCTTAGAGCAGTGCCTGGGATGGCAGCTGCTATATGATGTTCTTCCCCATTTCACTGTCAGGAGTACAGGGCCTTGACCTGAAACCATTCAGTCATGACACTCCACATTTGAATTGATGCTAGCCCATGTCAATTTTACCATGACACTTACAACTGTGATACCCATGTTTACAAACCTAGATTATGTGATTAATATTTTAAACTTGGGCCGGAGATTTAGTTTAGTGATTTGGGCACCTGCCTCGCAAGCGCAAGGTCCTGAGTTCGATCCCCGGTAACCACATAAAATGCTGGGCGTGGGACTCACATCTACCAGCAGTCAATACCACATACCACAGTGCCTGTCGTGGTGGCCTGTAATCCCAGCACTCGGGAGGCAGAAACAAGAGGATTGCTGAGTTGAGGCTTGCCTGGGCTACATAGCTCAGGGCCAGCCTGAACTACAAAGCGAGACCCTGTTAAAAAAAAAAAAAAAAAAAATTTTAAACTTGTCATTTATAATAATAAGGTTTTTAGTTTTCATATATACTATTTCATTGCAACAGCCAAATAAGGTATTATTATCTTAAATTTATAGAAATACAAGTTGAGAATGAAGGAAGGAATGTACCTTTGAAACTTGAACTGCATGGTCAACAAATCCAGTTCTGCCTGGGGCCATACACAGATGAAACCCACTCTCCTATGTTGAATATTTTTCCTGGAAACTGTATTACTTCACATTTTTTGATGCCTTCAACAAACAAAAGCATTAGTGCCTTATTTTTATTTTTGTAGCATTGCTTGGGCCTTACATCTGCTAGGCAAGTAGTCTGCCACTGTAACCCCAAACCCGGTACCTAACTTTGTTATGTAAGTAATTTCTGAGTAAGTGGGTGCTGCCCTCACTGTTCATTAGTTTTATTGGAAATGGATGTTGCCCTAGCAGGGGCTAAATCGCTTCCAAGTGAACATAACACATAATCACAGCAGGTGAGTGAGAACTGACCAGAACTGGCTCCCTGCAGGGTCACCTATCCTGAGAGATCTGCCTGCAGCTTGTCGATCTGTGGCCATAGCAAACTTGGGTCTAAGGTCTTTGGGGTAGCAAGAACCCTTGACAGTTGCCGAAACAGAAATGTCTTCATTTGAAAGAGAAGTGCTTTGATTGGGGGCTGGCAGCAGACTTTCTATAAAGTGTTAGATAGTAAATAGTGTAGGTTTTCAAGCCAGATAGCCCATCACAACTGTTTAATTGTTCTGTGACAAAGAAGCAGCCATAGGTAAACAAATAAGAGTGACCATAATCTAGTAAATATGGACCCTGAATGTGAATTTCATGTAATGTTCATACGTAAAAGAAAAAAATTTTTTTGAAAATATAAAAACACATGGAGGTACCTTATAGATAAGATATGGTTACCAGGGTAGGTTTAGCTGTAGGCTGTAGTTTGCCAAAACCTACTGTAGTATGTTCTGTTTTCAGAGTGCCAGAGGCCCCATATACTACTCTGCCTGGCTTCCTACCCTTAATACCTTTTATAAGCAAATTTTTTTTTTTTTGAGACAGGGTCTCGCTTTGTAGTTCAGGCTGGCCCTGAGCTCACTATGTAGCCCAGGCAAGCCTCAAACTCAGCAATCCTCCTGCCTCTGTCTCCCGAGTGCTGGGATTACAGGCGTGAGCCACCATGCCCGGCGCAAATCTTTATTTTTTTATTTAAAAATTAAGTTGAATTTTTATGTGCCCTCCAAAGTTTATGTCAAACTTAATCCTCAGGGCAACGTGATTGGGAGGCATACCTTTTGAGAGGTGATTGATTCAGGAGGTCGCTCCCCTTCTGTATGGGATAAGGTAGCCTAATGAGAGAGATTACACATGCTTATAGTTGTAGCATTTTAAGAAACTGAGGCAGGAAGATTATAAATTCAAGCCTAGAATGGACAGTTTAGCAATTTACCAGCATCCTATCTCAAAAATAAAACAAGAACTGGTGGTATATGCAGGTCAGTGTGAAGGCCCTGGGTTTAATCCCCAGGATTGCCAACACAATGGGTGGAAGATTGATACTTGAAATTCCTGCGCTGAGCTTTCCATCTTCCATGTGTGACCTTCATCTTTCTGGAGACCTTCCCCACACAACCAAACCTGCTTATGCCTTGAATTCAGATTTATTTATTCTTAGCCAGAGAAAATAAATCTGTTCTTTGTGAACAGTCTTAGACATTTTGTTAAAACAACACAGATGGACTAACACAATTGGAATCATAGTGTGTATCCTTTGCAGATTGGCTTCTTTGAATCCAGGTCCTTATGTATGCTCTACCACAGATCTTTATTTATTTATTTATTTATTTTTTTGAGACAGGGTCTTGCTTTGTAGTTCAGGCTGGCCCTGAGCTCACTATGGAGCCCAGGCAAGCCTCGAACTCAGTAATCCTCCTGCCTCTGCTTCCCAAGTTCTGGATTACAGGTGTGAGCCACCATGCCCTGCACTGTGGTATGTGGTACTGATTGCTGGTGGGTGTTAGTCATCACACCTGGTATTATTGTGTGTGGTTACCAAGGAGTGAACCAGGGACCTTGCGTTTGCTAGGCAGGTGCTGGAACCACTGAGCTAAATCTCTGGCCCTTCTCTGTATTTTCTGAGAGTCACTTGCTTTCACTCCAGTCACTGATGCTGAGGTTGATACTAGTCATTCATATTAGCTTCTCCTTCTGTTGAAGCCCTGAGTATCCATTGCCAGTATTTCTGGTGTGCCCTGTGTTATGAGTGCCTCCAATACTTAGAACTGCTAGCAGTGTCCCCCAGACTTTAGGTCTTTGCAGATCCCTGTGGGGCTCCCGCCTTTGTCTAGGAGGCACCTGTATT
>PVIC010051496.1:0-12459 GCA_004025085.1 Thryonomys swinderianus
CAGCAATCCTCCTGTCTCTGCCTCCCGAGTGCTGGGATGACAGGCGTGAGCCACCACCCCTGACTTGGTCCCTATTTTTTGAAAATACTATCGTTTCCTAACTCAGATACAAGGATGCAGTGCGTGTGCTTCCAGCCGCCACAATTCAAAACGCTGCCGAGCTGAAGCTGGGGACATCTGCAGGCACCAAACCAGGGGGAATTTCTTTAAGGATGGGGATTGGCAGACATGAACTGAGAGACTGGGAAACCTTTTTTTTTTCAGTATCAGGAATTGAACTCACAACCTTGTACTTTCCAGATAGACCTGGTACCAGTGAGCTACATCCCCAACCCAAACTTTTTGTATAAACAGTCAATAATAAATTTTAGACTGCAGCCAAGGAAGCAAAACCAAAGGTATTATACATAGGTACTTATAATGAAGAGAGAACAAATATATGGAAAAGTTTACTGAGGAAATTTAAAATATAATGAATTTACTATAATATTTTTTGTAACATAAACCTTCCAGTGAGAAGAATGAAATTCATTTTTGGAGAATAATATTTCACATAACTGAGGTTCAAAGCTAGTGTTATTGCATGGCAATATTTATCTATGAGAAGCATTTTAGGCAGAAAATACCTTATACAACAATCAGCCATAGAGCATAGTTCGCTAACTGGCACAGTACTATCTATATTATGCTCAAGAAAGAACTCCACATAGAAAAAGCTTCAAAAACCTGGGTCAGGGATTTAGCCCAGTGGTTACTGCGCCTACCTTGTATGTGCAAGGTGCTAAGTTCGTACCCTGGTTAAAAAAATAAAAAGACAGCCAGGCATGGTAGCCCACACCTGTAATCCCAGCACTCAGGAGGCAGAGGCAGGAGGATTGCTGAGTTCGAGACTTGCCTGGGCTATATAGTGAGCTCAGAGCCAGCCTGAACTACAAAGCGAGACCCTGTCTCAAAAAAAACAAAAAAATAAAATAAAAAGAGAGAGAGAGAAACCCTCAAAACCAAACGTCAAAATCAACAAAGTGTAAGATATTCTCAGGTTAAAAATTAGTATTGCTACAGTTTATAAGAGTCAACATAGTAACAAAACAGATGTAACATTGCTAAAAAAGAGGACACACGTGACATGGGTTAGGAACATGAGATTAAGATGATAAGAGTAATTTAGAAATTCAGTTGCAGACATTTGGTTTTGTTTGGTATTCAAATTGAATAAAGGTATATTAAATACAATAATACATAAGTATTTCAGAAATGTATGCAAAAGTAAAAAAACACATGCACATAAATTCAAACTACCCAGAAATAACTATTTCTCAATATCTTGAGATGTATCTTTCTAAGCATCTCAAATGCATAAATGGATTTATATTATTATCCATTTAAACATATGATAAAAATATACAAATAATTTTAGATCAGATTACATTAAAATAGCTAATTTGATATACAAAGCAATCTATGAATGTTAGTATAACCAGTAGTGAAAACATAGGGAAATAGTGCTATAAATACAAAGCCTTACACATCACTATGTGCTTTCCCTGTAGCTTACATATAACAGTAAATATATCTATGCTTGCTGGGGATTTAGTTCAAGTGGTACTGCACTTATCTGGGAAGCACAAGGGCCTGAGTTCGATCCCTAGTACTACAAAAACAAACAAACAAATATGTATGTAAGTGTGTATACGCTTAGTTATCTATATGACCATGGGAAAGTAAGTTAACAAGTTCTGCATTCACAAAAATAAAAACCATAGGGCTGGAGGGTTAGCTCAGTGGTTCCGGCGCCTGCCTCACAAGCGCAAGGTCCTGAGTTCAATCCCCGGTAACCACATACAATGCTGGGCGTGGAGACTCACGCCCACCAGCAATCAACCAGCAATCAGCACCACATACCACAGTGCCAGGCGTGGTGGCTCACGCCTGTAATCCCAGTACTTGGGAGGCAGAGACAGGAGGATTGCTGAAATCGAGGCTTGCCTGGGCTACATAGTGAGCTCAGAGCTAGCCTGAACTACAAAGCGAGACTTTGTCTCAAAAAAAAAAAAAAAAAAAAACAACCATAATAAAGGTATCTCATAGGTTGTTAGTTCTAATGAATTAATATGTAGAAGACTTAAAAATAAAATCTAGCACTCAATAACCAATATATATACTTGTCATTTTAACATAAAAATATATTCCAACTATTCAAGTATTTCTGTCTTCACTTCCACTAACAGAGACTAAACCATTATCATCTGTCTCCCAGATTACTCCATTAATATGCACCTAACATAGTCCATGCATCTAAAAGCAACACAAGACAGAGTAGCTAAATTCTACTTCAACATTAAAAACTTCTGAACATCAAAGGATACTACCAAGAAAGTAAAAAGTCAAACCACAAAATTGGAGGTATTTGTAAAACATCTGATAAATATCTAGTATCTAAATTTATAATTCAATAATATAAAGAACTCAATTAAAAGTTATCAAAGAATCACTGGTATTAGGGAGAAATCTAAATTGAAACCACAGAAATAGCACTTCTAACACATAAGAATGGTTAAAAGGAAAAAAGACAAAAATAAGTACGAATGGGGATGCATACAAATTAGTATGAATGAGGATGCATACAAATTGGGAGATATGAACATGATACAAACACTTAGAAAATGTTTCAAACATTAACCATTCTCAGTATTCTAGGAGGCTGAGGCAGGAGGATCACAAGTTCACATCCAACCTGGGCAACAAACAAGAACTCGTCTCAAAATTTTCAAAAGGTGGGGTGGGGCTGGGGTATATCCTAGTGTAAAAGCCCTATGTTCAATCTCTAACGCCAACAGCAACAGACACAAAGCATAGAATTAACATGTACCCCAGCAGTTTCACTTCAAGTTGCCCAAAAGAAAAAAAAAATCTATTCACATGAACAGCAATATTCTTAAGAGCCAAAAACTGAAAGCAACTCAAACATCCATCAACTGATGAACTGATAGGTAAAATGTGGTATTTCCATATGATGGAATATTATTCAACCATGAAAAGAAATGAAATTCTGATGCATATTTAAAGGTGAATTGAAGCTGAAACATTATGCACAGACATAAGGCTAAAACCCTATGATTCCATCTATAGATATAAAAGCTGATTAGTAATTACCAAACCGATTCTTGAGTGATGAAAACGGTCTTGAAAGAGATAGCTGTGGTCAAGGCACAATTCTGAGAATATACTGGAAATAAATTGCATGCTACAAAGTGGTGAACTGTACGTATATGAGTTGCCTAAATAAAGCTGGAATTTGAAAAAGCAATACAAATTAGCTACAGTGCCCAAGGCGAAATCCAATAGCCTCTTTTCATAATCTGAGATTTCATCTAACAGCCCCATCCTGTGCCCAAAGGAAGGTAAGCAGCTGTTAGGAAGATTGAACTAGCGTTTCATGAGTGCCCACTGCGGCTTCCAACACATCTGGGGTTAAGTTACACAAGATTTGAACATGATGCGGGTATATGATACAGCCAGGTGTTCTTATGAAGTTTCCCATCGCTGAGCATAGGAGTGTAGTGGACAGAGGAGAAACCAAGTAAAATCTCAGTGGGACTCATTGTGTAGAGTGTTTAAACATAAAGATGTCCAAGTTTTTATCTAACAGATACAAATTGAAAGTTACCCTGTAATTAAATGCTTTTAAATTTTAGATGATATGATTTAGTAGTTAAATTTTAGTACTCAATTATGTACCATACTTATAACATCTTACACTCATTCCTCACTGTAGTGACGTAAAATGCTACCAGAGAGGAAGGGAATATTTTTTAAAGTAAGGAAAATATTCTTTCATTGTATTTCATTTTGTTTTGTTTTGAGACATGGTCTCACAATGTAGTTCAGGCTAGTACTGAACTCATAATGTAGCCCAGGCTGGCCTCGAACTCACAGTGATCCTCTTGTCTCAGCCTCCCAGATGCTGGGATCACAGGTGTGCCCCACTACACCAGACCTAATACGAAAAATATTCTCTATCCTCTAAAAGAGGTATTTAACTGATACAAAAACATAGAAATTGTACCTATTAATGGTATATGGTGTGATATTTTCAGACATGCACACATCATGTATGTAATGCTGAACTCAGGTCAAATATTACTCCAAGTCTCCGCTGTGGTGAAGACGTAAGTACTACAGAAAATCCAACACCACTAGTGCATATATCTGTTGTAAAGTATTCCTGGGCATAAAAATATGAGGTATCATTAGGGGCTGGAGATGTAGCTCAGTGGTTCCAGCTTCTGCCTCGCAAGCACAAGGTCCTGAGTTCCAGAAAACACATACAATGCTGGGCGTGGTGACTCATGCCCACCAGCAATCAATACCACATACCACAGTGCGAGGCATGGTGGCTCATGCCTATAATCTCAGCACTCAGGAGGCAGAGACAAGAGGATTGCTGAGATCCAAGCTTGCCTGGGCTACATAGTGAGCTCAGGGCCAGCCTGAACTACAAAGCAAGACCCTGTCTCAAAAAAATGAGGCATCATTAAACAATTACATCAAAATCCACCCAAGACTTCTTGTATCATGACAAAAATAAATACTAATTTTTTAAAACATTGTTAAGTGCAATTTTTTAACTCAAAAACACATGTATAATTATTCAAATAATGCCTCCCTTTTCAATTCTAATAAAAAAGAAAAGTAGAAAGCAGATCCTCACCACCAGATGAGGGTACAATTGACAAAGATACATGGAAATAGACAAGGGAAAGTCTGTGTATAAGAGCTGGATACAAGATTTAGAGACATCCCTGTCACATACTTCAAAAACTGTAATCTTTCATAATCACTAAGAACACTTTCATTAAGACACTGGATCTCAGCCAGGCATGGTGGTGTAGACCTATAATCCCAGCACTAAAGGACAGAACCAGGAAGATCACGTCCAGTTCAAGGGCAGTTTGGGCTCCATTATGAGTCAGGGCCAGCTTTAACTACACAGACAGACCCTGTCTCCAAAAAACAACAAAAAAAAAGCTGGGCAAAAAGAAGCATTTTAGGAACTGACATTTGTTTCTTTTATTCTCTTTTCAAAAGAATGCAATTTTAAAGTACAAATCTTAATGTCTACATAAGTTGTCAGCCCTAAAATACCTATAAAGAGTGGTCACTAATAGGAATTTGCAAGGCAAATAAAACAGTACCTGGCTTATTTTAAATGATGTAATTGTTAGCAGTAGGTCATCAATGAAATGGAGTTACTGCTGGGTAAGACATAGAATTCAAAATAGTCTTTGTTGTTGTTGTTGTTATTACCAGGGATCAAACTCAGGACCTTGTGCTTGGGAGGCAGGCACCAGAACCACTGAGCCAAATCCTTAGCCCCAAAATATTCTTCACAATTAAGTATAGCAGTGTGGCTTCTCAGATGCATAGGTTTTGGTGTTTGTTTGCTTGCTTGCTTTCTTGTTTTTGCGGTACCAGGGATTGAACTCAGGCCCTTATGAAAAGGGTTGTATTCTTTTTTTTTTTTTTTTTTTGCTTTTTTGGAGACAGGGTCTTGCTTTTGTAGTTCAGGCTGGCCCTGAGCTCACTATGGTGCCCAGGCAAGCCGCCACGAACTCAGCAATCCTCCTGTCTCTGCCTCCCGAGTGCTGGGATGACAGGCGTGAGCCACCACGTCCGGCATTGTGGTATGCGGTGTTGATTGTTGGTGGGCGTGTCTCCACGCCCAGCATTATATGTGGTTACTGGGGATCAAACTCAGGTCCTTGCGCCTGCAAGGCAGGTGCTGGAACCACTGAGCTAACCCTCCGGCCCAAGGGTTGTATTCTTAACATCATAGAAATGTATGGAGATTTTAATCTTTTTAATTTTAGATTTTTTTTTCTTCTGACTAAACTTTCTACCAGAGCTTAAAATAATCTACCACAGTGCTGGGTGTGGTGGCTCACACCTGTAATCCCAGCACTTGGGAGGCAGAGACAGGTGGGTTGCTGAATTCCAGGCTTGCCTGGGCTACATAGTGAGCTCAGGGCCAGCCTGAACTACAAAGTGAGACCCTGTCTCAAAAAAAAAAAAAGAAATCTAGTTTTGTAAATTACTTTCATGGTCCTCATATTGGATGTGACAGGGGAGAAAAGATAAAATGAGCAGTAGAAAAACATGGAAGGAAGGAGAAAAAGGTAAAAAGATGTACAGGAAAGATGATTATAAAATGGGAAAGGTCCAGGTCTGAATCCAAGCTCTCACACTTCTGATGGGCCTAAAAATCCAGTAGCTATTTAATAGCTAATATATAAGACAATACTATAAATAACTGTTCTTAAATAAATTTAACAACTTAGAAAAAATAGACCTTTTCAAAAACCAAAAGCTAACACATCCAACCAAGATGAAATGTCATCTCAGCAGCCTACAGCTAATGACTTTCTCTTTCATTAATTAAGAGGAAAGAGGACTTCATCGTTGGTTTTATGGAGCCACTATACCTGATAATGTAAAACTATAAAACCTAGAAAAATATACAGGAGATAAACATTCAGAGTTCAGAGGCAGGCAAACAGATCTTTAGCTTACTACCAAAAGCATCATGCATTTAAAAATTTGACAGACTGGACCTCATTAAACTAAAAAAAAAATTAGCTCTCTGCCAGGCATGGTGGCTCACGCCTATAATCCCAGCACTCGGGAGGCAGAGACAGGAGGATTGCTGAGTTCGAGGCTTGCCTGGGCTACATAGTGAGCTCAGGGCCAGCCTGAACTACAAAGCGAGACACTGTCTCAAAAAAAAATAAAATAAAATAAATTAGCTCTTTAAGCCCACATCAGGTAGAGGGCAGAAAAATACTACAAAGTATTTATTTTACAAAGAAGTAATATCTATAAAAGGTTCTAGTCAACATTGAAGATTTTAACTCTGTACAAATTCTTCTAAAACTAAAGATGGAATTATATGCTGGATACCTAAGCCAGAGAAATGATAATTATTCACATAACATATTTATGACAAACCATTGAAAACTTTCTAGATACCTTTTACAGGTGACTGTCCCATGGCAGGAGGAGGTAGGTCTAGGTCATAAAAGGGCAATGTGGGGAACTACTTAGTACTTCAAAAGGACTGTTAGATACACAAACCTAGACATGTCAAAACTGTACAAAACACAACACAGACATGTCACACAAATGGGGAGAACTAAGTCTGCTATGATCTAGAAAACAACAGTGGATCTACTGAGGCCAATATCCTGGCTCATGACATGCTATGACAATTTATGATGCGCTGGAAGTGTGCAGAGTGTGAGCACGAGAGAAAACTGGGTAAAGTACACACAGGCTCTTTCCGTATTATTTCTTACAGTACAAGTGAAATTGTCTCAATATTTAAAAACAATTTAAAAAAGAAGCAGTGACTGTGAGGCCTTGCTAACAACATAGATGAGAAGACCTTGAGGGCCTGTCTCTGGCTGTAGCTGCCCTGACATTCACTAGAATGAGAAGGAGAGGTGGCTGGAAATGACAGAAACTATAGGGCTGTCTCTGTGGCAGTGCTGGGAAAAGGAGGGCAGAGGGGCTGGGCAGACAGACAGAAGGAATGTCCTGCCGCGCCTGGACACACATTGGAGGCTGGGACGAAACAACACTGCTCACGGGAGGAAGTGGCATCGACACAGATGCACCCAGCCTGGACCGAAGGGCCCACTGAGGAAAAAGACCGAAGTTCGGAGGTGACCCAACCGTAGTCACAAATTTGCCTTCCAGGGAACCTGGATGGGGACTAAAGTTGCTGAATGACTAGCTGTCATGGGGAGAGAGGACAATGGCCACACTGAAAACACTAGTCCATGTTTGCACAGGAAGAAACACATACTGGAACAGAGCCTAAAAGAGTAAGTCCTTTAGTTCAATTCATTATGTAACTTTTGTTGATGTGTGCATGCATATTCACTGCTTGCATGTTTGTTACTTAAGTGCTTGAATGAGAGGATATCGTGGGCCATCAATATTGAGAGGACAGAACACCTACCAGGGATCCAGTTCCCTTCTGTGGCACCCGAAACAACACAGAACCTCAGGCGGAAATGTGCAGGTCAAGACCGACTTCATGGCTGCGGAGGAACTAAGGGGTATTATCAAAGTACAATATCGCCACCTGCCTGATGAAGCAACCAAGTACACTCCCTTTTTCAGGGAAGGCAGCTCCTAGCGTGCTATGTTCTAATCACAGCAGCACAACTGTCCCGTCGGGGCCTCTGACCGTCCAGGCCCACTTCGGGATGACTCAGCAGGCCCTCTGTTCACAGAGCTCCCATGAAACACCGAGGCTCGGTTGGCCGGCAACTCAGAGAAGAAGAAACACAATGCTGTCCACCGGGCTGGGCCAGGTTTCTAACCTTCCACCGGAAGAAGCCCAACGGTGTGCAGAGCAACAAACGGCACAGGACAGCCGCGGAAAGCGATCATTCCCGCTGTAATCCTGGATCGGCGAACAATGCCGATGAGTCACTACGCCCAATCGCTTCTGTACTGGGCACAGATGCTTTGTTACATAAGGTAGACGAATGAGTCCAAGGGCATACATGTGGTCAGAAAGACCCCTGTTGTGTGTAAAGGCAAAGAGAGGGAGGACAAGAGGCTGAAAAAATAGAGATGGAGTGATAGTCCAAGCAGGCAGCGCCTCACACCACACAAAGGAAGAGCAAAGATCAAGGTTTGAAACGTACCGGCCTTTACCCTGCTGGATTCTGAACTCGTTTGGTAACAGTGACTCATGTATGCTTTCCCGTTTCTCCCTTTTCTCAGGGAGAATGTCTATCTTCTGCATGTTCCAACATATTCTAGCAGCAAATAAACTCCGTTGTAATTTTGTAAGTCTCCAGATGGAAACAGAGTTTGCTTTATGTGACTTCAATCATACCTGACTTGGATGATTTAGATGAAGAGACTGGAGACTTTGAGGTGGTATTTTCAAGACATTCTGAATACATGCTGTGACCAGTTCAGAACGTTAGGTAGGTTGGCACACGGGGTAAAGCTTATTTCACACAAGGCAAGAGCACATATTCTTGAGAAGATGAAATGAGGTGGAGGGAATGGTAGTCTCTAAAAACACACAACCACATCCTCTACAGGGCTTGCTCTTTGGCAAATGCTCATACGTAATAGAGTTACAGACAGTATATACCGGATGCTCAGAGTGGCTACTAAAAGTAATCACATGTTTTGCTCGCTTCTGCAGCACATATACTAGAAGTAATCACATGTTCCCTTATTAGAAACAGAAGAGACGGACTCAGCGTGACCACAAAGACAGAGACAGAGTGATGATGGGGCCACAAGCCAGGGAATGCTGTAGCTGCCAGAAGCTGGGAAAGTTGAAGAAATTATTTTTCCATAGAACCTCTAATGGGACCAGAACAAGAAAGAATAGATGAAAGGAAATCCAGACAGAACACAGCCTTATTTACAGCTTGATTTTGAACAACTTTGAGAGTAAATTTTAAAATTTTAAGTCACAAGGTCATGGCAATTTGTTAAAGTAACCACAGGAAAGAAAAACCAAGCAATTCTGGACACATCTCAAGTGATGTGAGTTTTAAAGTTGTGGGCATTATACCCAGGACTAATATTGCTGGGTTCTACAGCAAGTTTGTATTAGGATTTAGAAACATCAATCTATCTTCCAGAGCATCTATACCATTTTACATTTCCAATAGCAAGGTCTGATATATAAGAAATCCATTTCCCCTATCCACGAACACTTGAGAGTACTTACAAGGAATTTGCATCTTTTGTTTCTCTTAATGGGTTCTTTCAAAGAGCACATGTGTTTTATTTTGATGAGCTACAACTTATCAAGTTTTATTTAATGGATTTTGCTACTACTGTCACACTTTCAATAATCTATTCATAACTAAAGGGACAAAGCTTTGTCCTATGCCTTCTCACAGAAGTTTTATAGCTATGTTTTACATTTAAGTATATAACCCAATATGAGTTAATTTATTGAAGAAAACTAACCTTTCTTCACTTTGTATCTATGCATCTTTGTCAAAAGTCAACATGCATGACAAAGTTCTTGAAGTCTTTATAATGTACATTTAATAAGTTCTGCTATCAGGTAATGGAATCTATTCCACTTTGTTCTCACTGTTCATGTCATTTTGCTTATTAGAAGTCTCTGTATTTTCAAATCAATGTTAGACAATTTCTATGGGGGAAAAATCCTATTGGGATTTTGATGGTGAATACAGTGAGTTTGCAGATCAGTTTGGAAAGAACTGTCATAATAATTGCATTATATATGTCAGCACAAAAAAATGGGAATACATTTTTTAGCCAGTCCCTGTCTCAGAGTTATGAAATAAGGGGGCCAGCCTGGTGTGACAGCCCAGGATTCACCTCTCTACTTTCTTTCAAGCAATATTTTCTAGTTTTCACTCTGTGAGTCTTGCATATAGTCATGTTAATATTTTACCTTTAAACAACCACTTATTATTAGCATGTGGAAGTTGAGTTGCCTTTTAAATATGGATCTATAACCTGCATGTGGTTTAAAATATTCATTCTCTGTTTTTTAAGGAATCATGTAGATTTTCCACACAACCCAATCAACTTTGAATAGAGATGGTTTCGATTTTTCCTTTCTGTCCTGATGGTTGTTCCCTCCATGTTCTTGGGGGTCTTCTGCAGCTCTCTAGGCCTCTCTGTGTTTGCAGGTCTCATGGGTTTCTTTCTATTCCATCTTCAGAACCTATAACCCTGATCTCCCTGGACTCTTAACATCATCTCATTAACTCAGGGCATTACCAGGTGCTTCTTGGGCAACACTTTCTGTACCACAGACTGCAAACTCACTCAGGGCACTAAATCATAGTGCTCTTCTTGCTTCTCACTTCTCAAAAATAGCCATCCTTCCAGGTTGCTATGAATCTCATATCTCAAATGACCATCAAGTAGTGACAATAAATAATCTTAAGCAAATAGATTCCTTTAACCTTGGCAATTAAAGGTGCTAATCATACCACTTTGTAAGACTATTTTCAAATCATAAATCATTACTATCTGATCTATAAATGTTTCAAAACTATTTATTTACCAAAATTAACATCTTAAATACAAAAGTGAAGTCTACGTGAGTAAAGTACCTATCAGATTTATATGTAATACCCAGGCACAGAGTGCACATCTGTAATCCCAGCACTCTAGAAAACTGAGGAAGAAGGATCACAAGTTCAAACCCAGTCTGGGCAATTTAACCAGTCCCCGTCTCAAAGTTATAAAATAAGGGGTGCAGCCTCATGTGACAGTCCAGAGTTCAATCCCTACTACCAGAAAAAAAATGTATATGTTCTTTCAAAGCAAGGTCTAGTTTTCTTACTGCATATGTGCTTTATGAAGAAAATTACTGTCAGATGCAGAGGATATTCCAAGTCAAATACCACAAAACAACCTAATTCAACATAATTAAATCCACATACTCTTTCCCTCTGCCTGATTAAAGTACCCTCAGAGTTCTTGGAAGAATTCAGGATAATATGATTTTGAAGAATTTGAAGATGGCTAGATGATCATATGCCATACCTATTTAATGATTAGTGTTAAATTTTATCATAGCAAGTAATTTTTAAAAAATTAATTTCATGGCCACAAAATGAGATCCTTAGATCTTGATACCTGCTGTTGAGAAATTTCAAATTGCAGTGTATGTCCTAAATCAAAATCATTTTAACACATGCTACCTGTTTTGCCTACCTTTTAAATATGAATAGCATTGGCAGAAATAAACTAGAGTACTGAGGATATGCAAGGCACTGCTCTAAAGATGAGGGACATGAAGAAAGTTAAGCAAAATTTCTATTTCCACAATGAACTTGCAGATATATAAATGCTACATAATGCTAACAGAAACTGCAGATTGAAAACAGGTATTAAGCGTTCAAAATATTTGAACAGCTGGGGATGGTGGCACATACCTGTAACCCCAGAACTCAAGAGGTCAAGGCAGGAGGATGGCCACAGGTTTGAGGTCAGCCTGGCTATACAGTGAGTTCAAGGCCAGCCTGAACTACATAGTAAGACCTTGTCTCAAATAAATAAATTAAATATTCAAACATAAGAAGATTATAGATGAGGTACAGAGTATCCCAACCACAGAACAGATAGGACAGGGTTCAACAAAGGATAAAGAAATTATATACTACATCTTTGTCTAAAATGTTCATCTAATTTAAAACTTCCATTAAAAAGAACAATAATTAGGGCCAGAGGGTTAGCTCAGTGGTTCCGGCGCCTGCCTCGCAAGCGTAAGGACCTGAGTTCGATCCCCGGTTACCACATATAATGCTGGGCGTGGTGGCTCATGCCTGTAATCCCAGCACTCGGGAGGCAGAGATGGGAGGATTGCTGAGTTCGCGGCGGCTTGCCTGGGCACCATAGTGAGCTCAGGGCCAGCCTGAACTACAA
>PVIC010051497.1:0-12448 GCA_004025085.1 Thryonomys swinderianus
CCCTCCTTCCCTCCCTCCCTCCCTTTCTTTCTTTTTCTTTTTTTTGGTGATAGCGTCTTCCTAAGTTGCCCAGGCTCCTAGTTCATGATCCTCCTGCCTCAGCCTCTGTTGTACCTCAGCCTCTGCTGTACCTCTGCTGTACCTGCCTCAGCCTCTGCTGTACCTGCAGACATGCAACACCATGCCCAGCTCATGGGAGGCTATTTAATTATGTGACCTGGAGCCGAGCCCCCCCTCCCCCTCCCCCTCCTCCTCCTCCTCCGTCTCCAGCCAGAGTTCTGTCTCCCTAGTTGTGGGATCCCCCGAGTCCCCAGGGCTTGGGTCCATGTTTGTCCTGCTCCCCGACTGCTGGATGCGTTGCCATGACACCTTCCCTTTGGTGTGCCCTCCTCACCTCGTTCCCGACTTCCAGTTCGGTCCCGACCCCGGGGCTCCTGCCATCCGTCTGCCCGTCCATGTCGTTCAGACCCAGCCTGACCTCGGCTTCTGTGCTGCCTCCATCATTTACTGGGGACCCCCCTTCACAGGGCTGGCGAGGGAGGGCTGATCCGCACAAGGCCCAGAGGGGCACCTGGCCCAGCCACACGCAGGAGCCGGCTCTCAGGCTGTCCTGAAACACGACGCGGCGAACAGGATGAAACAATACGCTACACAGGCAGGACGTTTTATACCTGAAGCCAAAGAAAAACCTGAAAAGCAGACTTAAACCCAGTTCAGGCTGAAGAGCCCTGGAGGGCGCCCGGCGCTCAGGGAGAGGAAGGGTCCTCGGCACGGCGCTCGCGGGTAGCACTTGGTGATGTTAATGACAGTCTGACACGTGCGCTCAAGATAGACTTCAGGGAGTGACTCCTGTCATCCCGGGAAGCAGAGCTGCCCGGCTGAGCTCTCTGTGCAGCGGCTCCCGGACTGCAGGCAAGGGCTGCGCCGAGGCAGAGAACACAGCCCCCGGGCTCGGCCGCGCGGGCCACGCACTGTGCTCACTCGTGGGCACGAGCACGTTCTCACTTCTGTCGGGCACAGTCCTATGAGACAGTAACTTGTGCTGACTTGGTTGCAAGGGAGAGAACCGGGGCTCGGCACAAGTTCGCATGCCCAAGCGTCACCTACCTGCTAAGAGGCAAACCAGACACAGGCGCGGACCCGTCTGTCTCTCCTGATGGCCTCTGCGGGCCCCGGGCTAGAGACGCCAACCTTACCCACGATAGCCAAAGCCCCAGGAGAAAAGAGCAGAAAGACCTCAACTCTTTGGTCCCAAGCCAGCTGCAAAGCGAAAATTCACACTCAGCAGGCCTCTCCGAGCGTGTACCTCAAGGAGACCCGCAGTATGTATTTTGAAGGATGGAGTTGGCGGGGAACTGGGACAAGGGGCAGAGAGGAGAGAGCAGGTGGGGGAAGGGAAGCCACTCTTCACTGCCCAGGGGACCCTCGCCGGGTGCATCAGGCAGAGCTCCCGGCCCCAAACAGGACAGGCCGCGTGGCCTTGAAGACGGGGCAGGCCATCCTCAGACAAAACAACGGGCCCCTCCACATACAGAAGAAGGTTCCTGGCCCTGCGGGAGCCGCTGGGACTGCCGGATCTCCCCAGGGCCATCCCGGGGCCCACCTCCGGCCTGAGCCCGCCACGTTCCGAGTCGAGCTGGCTCTGCAAGGTGCCAGGCACGCAGGAGACACAAGCATGAAACAGACACTGGTCACCCACAGCAGCCACGAGGCCCGAAGCAGGAGGGCGAGCTGGGGCGCAAGTCTCAGGCCCAACCTGCAGTGCAGGAGGGGACTCTGGACATGGGATAAAAACGGCGAGAAGGACAAGAAGTATTTCAGTAAGTAGAAACAGAGGCAGTTAGATAGGGTAGAACACAGAAGGGGAAGCATTTGTACAGTTTGACCCTGCACAGTCTTTTTGACATGAGTGAAATTTAGCAAGATAATTTCTGAGCCTCAGTTTTCTCATTCATACAATGGGTATAATGGGATCTAACGTCTTAGATTGTGAGCAGCACCTAATATAATGTCCAGCACAATCATATACAGTACAACTTTAGTCTTAAGAAGTGAAGATAAGGACCAGAGATTTAGCTCAGTGGTTCTGGCGCCTGCCTCGCAAGTGCATGTTCCCTGGTTTGATCTCCAGTAACCACATACCACAATACTGGGTGTGGCGACTCATGCCCACCGGCAGTCAGTACCACATCCCACAGTTCCAGGCGTAGTGATTCAAGCCTGTAATCCCAGCACGCGGGAGGCAGAGGCAGGAGGATTGCTGAGTTCAAGACTTTACTGAGCTACATAGTGAGCTCAGGGCCAGCCTGAACTACAAAGCAGGATCTTGCCTCAAAAACATAAAAAGAAGATAAAGGCAAAAGTAAGGTATCATTCACAGTTATTACATTAGTTTAAAAAAATAATGCGGGCCGGAGGGTTAGCTCAGTGGTTCCGGCGCCTGCCTCGCAAGCGCAAGGTCCTGAGTTCAATCCCCGGAAACCACATACAATGCTGGGCGTGGAGACTCACGCCCACCAGCAATCAACACCGCATACCACAATGCCGGGCATGGTGGCTCACGCCTGTCATCCCAGCACTCGGGAGGCAGAGGCAGGAGGATTGCTGAGTTTGCGGCGGCTTGCCTGGGCACCATAGTGAGCTCAGGGCCAGCCTGAACTACAAAGCGAGACCCTGTCTCCAAAAAGCAAAAAAAAAAAAAAAAAAAAAAAAAAAAAAAAAAAAAAATAATGCAATGCTATTGCTCAATTCTATGAGTTAGTGGAAGTAGAATTCTCATTTTGTGGGCACTCAGCAAACGGAGCCCCTAAAACGTGCCTTCACGGCCTCAGCACTGCGAACAGCCAGGTAACGGGAATCCACGCGCCTCGGGCCCTGTGGGAAAGGGAGCAGGACCGTGGGCCGCTGCTCAGAGGCCTCCCGAGACGGCTGGGGAGCCGGGACAGGCAGGGCGGCCAGCACCGCGCCCAGCCCAGCCCGTCCCACCGCTCTCCCACTCCGTGTCTTCCCTCGCCCACCGCCCGCCACGCTGAGCTACGCGCTCCTGCACCGTCCTCACGCCCCTGTGCTCCCAGGTGCTGCAGGTCCTGCCTTGGCTGCACGGTCCTCCCCCTCCCGCTCTAACCGGAATTTGCGGGGCCCAACCCCCTCCGCAGAGCCATGCCCCTCCTCCGCGTGGTGCTTCTCTCCCGCACAGCCCTCCGCTTCTGCCCTGCTCCGCAAGCCTGCAGGGTAGCTCCCCGCGCAGGCGCAGGCGCAGGCGCAGGCGCAGGCACCATGCCCGGCGGCGACGGCGGCAGACAGCAGACACAGCGTGGCCGCGCCCTAGGACCATCACCTGCCTGAGGTATAACCCTCCGTGACCAGCGTGTCTCCCCTGTGGAATAACTTACTCCTAGAGAACAGGGGCCACATGCAGTGTGCAGAGCGGACGCTTCACAAGTGTCCGTCTGAATGGACTGAACGGGGGTGGCCGGCACCAACCGATACCCCCTTAATTCATTTTCACTTCATCCATGTAGGGTGAGGTATTATTATTAACCACATTTTATAGATAAGAAGACCAAGGCCCAGTGAAGTAAAGAGTTGATCCAGCTGACATTTGCAAAGCCGAGAGGGCCCGACACCCCGTCCAGGCCCTCTGCCTCATGGCTCCTGCCCCTGTGTCCTAAGAGGAACAGAGAAATCCCAGAAAATGTGAAAATCCAGTGAAGCGCCTTTTGACCGGCAGAAAGAGACACAGTCAATTCCCTTTGTGCACAGAGATAGTCTATAAAGGTGCTATGGTCACTGAATTATTAGCAAACTCCGATCACTACTCCCGTGGAGATCGT
This sequence comes from Thryonomys swinderianus, assembly GCA_004025085.1. Lineage (NCBI taxonomy): Eukaryota > Metazoa > Chordata > Mammalia > Rodentia > Thryonomyidae > Thryonomys > Thryonomys swinderianus. The sequence continues at coordinate 3,834 of PVIC010051497.1, forward strand.
ATTCATTCAGAGTGCAATATAGTACTGTTTGACGTATGCTACAAAACCTATAGAACAGGGCACAGACTGTTCACAATATTCCCATCAACTGCTCAAGACACCTCGCAGTCCTGTCTCAGCCTCGCCGAGCGCTGGGACTGCTGCCACACGCTGGCACACCCGCTTCACGGCACCTTGTTTACCACCCACGACCCATTCACTAACACCGTGCTCGGCACCGCAGGGAGGACACTTGTCCGCGGTGTGTGGGAGCTGGACCACGAAGGCCTCAGCTTGGAACGTGTGAGTTCGGTGGCTCAATTAATCCTTCTCTACTTTGCACATGTCCGTGTATAACGACACGGATTGATTTTAGCAATAAAATTCAGTGAATAAAAGAATTCACAATAAGAAATGTGTATATTAGGAGACGGATTGTACCTTCACTAAAGGATGAGGAAGCAGTAGCCACGTCAGTGGCCCCAAGGACCCCACGAGCTTCCTCCAGTCTGTTCCAGTGAGCTCACCAGGGACGTGTCCTTGAAGCACTCAGCTGCCCATGTCCCACTGGCCCACGAAGAGCAGCACACGAACTCACTGGCCTCCTGAGGTCGGACGCTAGTTTCTGAAGTTGTAGACAGAGCCTCTGAGAAAGACTGCCGTCCTAGTCCGTCAGCAGAGGGCAGCGGAGGGTACCGAGCGGTTTTATGCAAGTCCTGGACTCCCCTGGTTCTTCGGGTCTTGAACTGTGACAGGCAGAGGGCTCCTGGTTATCCACAGCGCTGTGGGGACGTTGCGCTAACTGATCCTAATCGTGGATGTGAAAGGGTCTCAAGCACTGTCCAAAAGTGCACGGCTTGGCCAACCTCCCGGGCCAGACCTGTGCACATTTTCTGAGGCTGTGACAAGTGCCTGCCCAGCTGTCAGGACTGAGCCAGTTTGGGAAAGTTAACCGGACAGCTGGGACTATGACTGGGACAAGCTTTCCTGCCTGAAGACCCGCTATGGCATATCTGGAGCTGAGGACTTGACTCATCTTTACCTCTGGGAACAGCACAGACACCAGGGGTCCCAGGTGCTGGGGTGCTCGAGGGCAGAACTATGCGGGGTGGAGACCTTCATCTATGTGATTCCTTACTGCTCCAGGATGTACATACATGTGGCCCTCTGAGTAAACGGTTATATTTGTTAGTCCCAAGACACCAGTCACCCAAGGGACCTGTTAGGTTTGTTACTTCTGATTTACCGAAATTACTGGCCCCGGACTGAGCTGTTACACCGTTTGCTCCCAATGCACTGAATAAAAGGTATAGCAAGCTCAGACTGCCGTCTTTGTCTCTGCTGCCCAGAGTAGCGTGGATCAGGCCCATGCTCAGCTTCTTCTCTAAGTCTCATTTCTGCCTGTTTACTATTTTGCCTGTGCTGTCTGACTCACAGAAGACTAGAACTTAACTGGAAAAGTTCCCTACACCCAGCTGCCAGGGAATCTGCTCTCTCAGATCCTCGGTCTGCCGGCTGAGAGGACAAGGTCAGCCCACTGGCCTCTTCAAGACCTGAACCTGTCGCCAGACCTCATGAACTTGTCCCCTGGACCAAATGATCTCAAACTCATGCATGGAAGCAGCTGCCCACCGAGAGGTGAGGCAGTACCTTGAGCAGATTGATCAGGAAACTGCAGCCAATTAAGAAATTGGCCCCAGGGGCTGGAGGGTTAGCTCAGTGGTTCCAGCGCCTGCCTCGCAAGTGCAAGGTCCTGAGTTCGATCCCCAGTAACCACATATAATGCTGGGCGTGGAGACACGCCCACCAATAATCAACGCTGCATACCACAATGCCAGACATGGTGGCTCACGCCTGTCATCCCAGCACTCGGGAGGCAGAGGCAGGAGGATTGCTGAGTTCCAGGCTTGCCTGGGCTACAGAGTGAGCTCAGGGCCAGCCTGGACTACAAAGTGAGACCCTGCCTCAAAAAGAAAAAAAAAAAAAAAGAAATTGGCCCCAAAGAAAGAAAAAGCCCCATGAAAGGAAGAGAAGCATGGAATTGTGCGGCAGAAGCCAGGAGACCACTGAAGAGGTTTTTTTCCCATCCAGCTCCCCTGTACCTTGTGATTGACCGGACAGACACTTAGCACAGAGAAGCAGGAGAGGGAAGCAGCGCGGTCACATGACCATTACCCAGCAGTCGAAGGCAGGCACAAGGTAGCTCGTGAGGCTCTGCACAGCATCCGGCCCTGTGCTGGTTCTGTGTCAACAGTGTCTACCCTGGCTGCTCTCAAACAAGACAAGACCTGTTCCTAATAAGTGCTGCACTATACAAACAGAAGATGCTTTGATGTAGATAATAGGCCCCCAAAACAAAGTTACACGGTGACTTCTGAGCTCTGCCGAGTAGACAGGATGGACTCCACCCCAGAGTGAGAACTCACTGCCCAGGCAGAAGTGCTGCCGGGGAAACACTCATTTGTCCTCATAAAAATTTTAGAAAGATTTCACTCCCTGACCTTTGCAGAGGTGACCAAATTACCAATAAAGCTACGCAGAGGTCTCAAAGGGCGCCTCCTAACTGGTGACAGAGTAGTGAATGAAGCCACGAGGTCAACACAGACCACGGAAAGGAAGAACCGACCCTTTCTCCGGGATCTTGAGGAAAGGCAAAAAGAGCAGCAGACAGCTGCAGCCTGTCCTTGACCTTTTCAGAAGGGAGTGAGCTGAGCCAAGGCATACAGAGCAGGGCTCCCTGCTAAGAGATAAGGCTGCTGACCAGGGTCTGGGGTGACGCCGTATGTCAGTACAGTGCAGCAGCCCCTGTCTCACTGGGGCAGGAGGAGCCTGTTCTGACCAACGTGCAGGACTACAAGCATAACTCGGAGCATTTCCCCTACTTCTTTTCTCCGGGTGCCATCCAGAGCCCAAGGAGTCCTGCTCTGTATGTGAGCAGGTACCAAAGGCTGAATACACAATGAAAGGAGCCTCAGAAAGGAAGCCCTCCTAGGTTCCCAGGTAACAGCTCTCTTTTCCTCTTGCTGGAGAAGAGAGAACTGACCTTAACCTGGATCCTGTTACTTAAATTTGGGCCCAAGGTCACGTCTCTGGTCTGTCGCCCAGCATGGAAACTCAAACGCCTGAAGTCAGGCCCAGGCGAACGGCACAGCCGAGTGCGGGAAGCTGGGTGTGAAAGACGATCAGGCAGCGGTGCGGACTGTGGCGAACCGGTCACAGCACCTGCCCCTGCAGAGGTCAGCCGTCATTATGCAACCCTGCTGATTGCTGCCACGAGGGACTGCTGGACCAGGGTGGCCAGATCACTCAACTTTTCAAGAGAAGCCAGAGTTCTGGGGTTTTATGAGAAATGTGATTTTTAAATGTTGGCAGTAAATTTTTAAAAATGTAAGCACTAAAAAACAAGCAAAACACATCTGCAGACCAGATTTGACTGGTGAGCTGACCGCTAGGGCCTCTGGGCTGGAGGGTGAATAGCAAGGCCAGGCCAGCGGGTGACGCTACCGTCAGAGAGGGCGGGCGTCGCGGGCAACGGCAGCCAAGGCCCAGGAGAGGAGAGGCGCTGGGGACCTGCAAGCTGGGCTCCGTGGGGTCAGCAAGGGAGGCCGGAAAGGACCCAGGAGACCGGAGCACGGGGGAGACTCGCGGCCCCCAGCCCCCGGCACGCACAGCAAGAGCGACCTGCAGACGTCCCAGCGGCAGCGGGGCCCCCACCGTGTGGCCCCACGCGGGCGTGTCAGGGCACTGTCCCCAGCGCACCAGCAGGGCACCTGCCGACCTCAGGGCACATCTCCGCTGCTGTGGTCCTGCCTCCTTGGCATGGGCGCCCGTCTCGCCCCCTGTGCAGCTCTGTGGTGGGGGCAGGGTGGGCTTCCTTAACTCCGGCTTCCAACCCACTGGTCTTTGCAGTTGTTTTCTAAGAGGTGCAAAAGGAAGCCACAGCCGCATTTCTGCCCACACCTCTGGGAGCTCAGCGAGCTCAAAAGTGCCCAGGTTAGAAATGATTTAACCAGGGGCCGGAGGGTTAGCTCAGTGGTTCCGGCACCTGCCTCGCAAGCGCAAGGACCTGAGTTCGATCCCCAGTAACCACACAGAATGCTGGGCATGGAGACACGCCCACCAACAATCAACACCGAATACCACAATGCCGGACGTGGTGCTCACGCCTGTCATCCCAGCACTCGGGAGGCAGAGACAGGAGGATTGCTGAGTTCAAAGCTTGCCTGGGCTACATAGTGAGCTCAGGGCCAGCCTGAACTACAAAGTGAGACCCTGTCTCAAAAAAAAAAAAAAAAAAAGAATAGGAAACATCAAACCCTGTTCAATCAATATCACAAAAATACATAAATAGTTAAAGAAAGCGAAAGCAAAATAAGATGAAGAGAAACCAAAAGGCCAGGCCCTGTGGGGCACGTCTGTAGTCCTAGCACTCTGGAAGCTGAGGCGGGAGGATCGCAAGTTTGAGCCCAGTCTGAGTAACTTAACACCTAAGTGAGACTTCCTTGCAAAATTTTAAAAAAGTAAAAATGGACTGGAGATGTAGCTCAGTGCAAAGGCCCTGGGCTCAATTTTTAGGATGGCAAAAATAAAATTGAAAAGCATGGCACCTGAGAAGATGGGGCACGCCTTCGTGTCGCTCAGAGCAGAGCGGCAACGTCGGGCTCCGCAGCTGGCATGATCGGCTCCAGCTCTCGGGGCAGCGCCGCCCATTCCACCCCTCAGATGGGCAGGAACACAGCACCTCCGCCTCTCTCCCCGAGCCGTCCCGTGTGGGATTCCGCACCTTACGACTGGAACGTTCTCCACTGTGCTGTCCGTCACTGACTCCTCTCCTGTCCCAGCTTATCCAGCTGATCCCCCATGGCTGATTCAGCCCTCAGATTCACGGCCGACCAGGTTGATTCAGGGCCTCAGATTCACGGCCGACAAGGACAACAGCTCCTTCTGTGCCCTTGAGGACCCAGAGGGACCCTCATCTCTGCTTCTTCAACTTGTGACAGATTCACTCATGACTGAGGTCAACTCGGAGGTGAATTGACTTTTCTCAACACTTCAAGTTCTCAATGAACTCTGGCTTCCGCCAAGGCGTCAGTCAGCCCTGAATGAGGCCCCAGAGAAGGGGATGATAGAATCCTTATGTTGCATTCTTTGGTCTTTCTCCGCGAGCAGATGTGTACTTTATCAAATGCCTCTTTATTATCTTAGACCAGCTCCCTAAATTAAAACCTTTACGGGTAGAGAAAGTGCCAGGCCTGCGGTTCCCGTGTGGCAGCCTGCCTGCAGCCGCGCCACGTGCTGTCCATGGTTTGAGCTCAGGCGCTGGTTCTGGGCGCAGGGAGGTGTTTGGATCCCACATTCAAGGGCTCGGCGACACATCGCTCCTTCCTCTCGTCCGGCTCCAACCTGGCCTCCAACTTCACTGTATGGACTTCGGCTTCACTTGCCTCGTGTCCCCACCGTATGTTCCCAGGCAAACTCTTTCCCTCGTGTCCTCCATGATCTCCACTCTGCACAGAACCTGGAGTCCCTTCTCTTCTGCGCTCCCAGGACACAATCAGAAACCTACTAAAAGGCCTTGCTGATGTTCCCGCCTGTGTTTCCAGACTCCTGGGCCGAACCTGGACGAGCCCAGGAATGTCCGGGGCGGGGGGTCAGCGGCTGCCCACACCAGGAATTTCTGATCCAGATTCCGCCGCTGCAGCTCGCACCACTCCTCCAGGGCACCAGAGCCCTGGTCAGACGCTTGGATTTGATGCTAACTAGCAAACGGGCTCACGAGTGTTTGTCTGGCACAATCAATGATGCCCAGCCTGATTCCGGAACTAAGGAAGAAAGGTTGAGATAAGAGAGTGACTCATGCCTGCAAGCGCAGCACTCAGGAGGCAGAGGCAGGAGGATTGCTACAAGCTCGAGGCCACCTGGGCTACACAGTGAAATCAAGGCCAGCCTGAATTGTACAGCAAAGTGCTGTGTCAAAGAAATTAAAGAAAGGGGCTAGGGATTTGGCTCAATGGCCTAGTGCCTGCTTGGCACACACGATGTCCAGAGTTCGATCGTCAAAGAAAAAAATTAAAGAAGAAAGGCCAATACTAAACTAAGACAAGTCACCATAGCTGACGGTGAGGAGCAGGGTAAAGGGCAGCTTCCACACCTCTGCGGAACTCATGCTTCTCTTTTTTTCCTTGCTTTTTTTGAGACAGGGTCTCACTCTGTAGTCCAGGCTGGCCCTGAGCTCACTATGGAGCCCAGGCAAGCCTCGAACGCAGCAGTCCTCCTGCCTCTGCACTCAGCGATTTTCAGATTTCTCTGGCCAAGTCTGAGACCCCAGAGTTAGACTCAGGACCACAGAGCAGGCCTCAAGTTGGGGGTCAGGAGGGATGCCCCACGTGCTGGTTGGGATCTGTCCGGGGACTTGCAAGAACATGCCGATGCAGGCCCAGCTCCGGCGCCCTTCGAAGGTCCCGTCTCTGCCGGGTGTACAGGCTGAGGGATCACAGCCTGTCTGTGGGGCTCATTAAAACAGCCTCCCCCACAATCTTCTCCTGAGCCTCAAAGCTAATAGCACGTCCAGAACAGAGATCGGCTGGGTTTCTTTGTTAGAGCGTCAGGCGTTAGAAACGGAACGAGAGCGCTCTGATTTGAGACACCCGAACGTCTCCTGGGCTTCCATTAGCCTTTGATGCCTGACGTGGGTCCTGTGCTCACTAAAGGCCTCTGGTTCCCTGCCTGTCTGTAGTCTGCAACAGCAGAGCTCAAACTGGCTGAAAGAAACGAGAACACGGCTTCGTGCGCTGCTCTGTTCAGAGGGAGCACCGCGGCCGGGTGAGGGTACGATCGGAGCAGAAAGTGGAAACGCAATGGCCAGAGAGGCTGTGGGGGAATAGACCTTATGATTTCAAGATAAAACGAGAGAGAAGACACAAGCCACCGGAAGTTACACCTTGGGCTCTCTCTGGATCACTTTTTGTTTCAAACCCGGATGCCACACTGCTGGGGTTCTGCAGAGGCTCCGTGCAGATGGCAGGAGTGTAGACAGCAAGGATTCAGACAAGGCTGGCTTCCTAAACAGGGACGGATATGACCCAGTGGCTCGGAATAAACGAGGCAGGAAATGGCAGCTACCATCAAAGCCAATAAGTAATTAAAACCGTTTCCCCTTTGAGAGTCCTCGTTACCTAGATCCAGAAATCAGATTCATTACTCAGAGACAAGTGCAAGACAAGCTTCCCTCTCCAGGTACGTTCGCAAAGATGACGATGTTCGGCACTGACTTCCTCAGCGACCTGGGAAAGAAAGAAACCAAAGGCCCGAGGCACGAACCACACGAAGCACCCAAAGTGCATCTTGGGTGATTCACAGGAGAGGAGTTGATTCGGCAACGGCCACTGGGCCGTGCCACGGCGCCGAGGGGCCGGAACGTGTGCGTGTCTGTGTGCGAATGTCTGTGCGCGCATGTCTGTGCCCCCGCTCCCCGCCAAGTACTTCCTTCACTACACAGCTAATCCGATTAGCAGCTTTAGGAGACTCTGCAATGTTCATTCAAGGGCCCATTCACAGCGGCTCGGCCCAAGGCTACCCACAGCCCCCGCTCCTCTCATGCCACAGAAAAGCCTGCAGAAGGCCTTCTCTCCCCCAAAGGGCAGGCTCTTGCCTCCTCGCCCCACACAGCCAGAATGCTGCCGGCACAGTCCCGGCAGCCCCCACGGCAGGGAAATGGGCCCATTCGAACATGGGGAGAGCAAGACCTCCCTCCTTCCCAAGGAGGAAATGAAGCTCTTTCAGGAGGGCGCCCCACGGCCGGCAGCCGTGCCGCGTGACGGGGTCAGGAAAGGATTCGTGGCAGGGCTGCGCGGGAGCCACGGCTGCCTCTGGGCCTTTGTGACCTTGTCTGTAGGGTGGGGACTTTGAGCAGAGCGAGGAGCTGGCACAGGAGACTAGAAAGAAGGAAACTCAGGGCGCGGACAGAGGCGCCGTCTTGAGGGCCTGGGGACAAAGCAGACAAGGATTTGGAAGCCAGACTAAGGGGTGTTTCCGATCAACAACGGGGAGCGACTGAGGGGTCTTTCATTCCGTTCCTAGGGCTACCCGCAGACTGAGGGCTTACAACATCAAGTCTCCTCTCTCCCAGCTGTGGAAGCTGAGAGTCTGAAGTCGAGGCGGAAGCGGGGCCGTGTTCCCTCCGCGGGCTCTGCCGCTCCTCACCCTCGCCTCCTCTTGGCTGGGGTTCTAGGGAGTCCTTTGCTGACACCGTGGCACCCTTGGCTTAGGGCTGCACGCCTTCGGCTGTGCCTCCACGTTCGCAAGGCTTTCCTCTCTGCGTCTCCTCCTCTGCTCTAAGAACACCAGTACGATTTCATCGCAAGATCCTTAGCCAATTACATCTGTAAAGAACCCTCCTTCCCAAGAAACTCATGTGGGGCCGGACGGTTAGCCCAGTGGTTCCGGCGCCTGCCTCGCAAGCGCAAGGCCCTGAGTTCGATCCCGAAAACCACATACAATGCTGGGCGTGGAGACTCATGCCCACTAGCCATCCATACCACATACCACAGTGCCAGGCGTGGTGGCTCACGCCTGTGATCCCAGCACTCGGGAGGCAGAGGCAGGAGGATTGCTGAGTTCCAGGCTTGCCTAGGCTA